>JAVYIG010007349.1:0-103350 GCA_035222895.1 Strongylocentrotus droebachiensis
GCACGATCAGGCAGCCATTATAACTGCGCCTCGCCAGCGAGGGAAGATGTTTTTCATGATAACTATGCCCGAAGAACAAAACAGCTGAATGAACAAGGTTATAATTCTGTAAATCATAAACCTTATCAGGTTTTAGGAGGACCAGTTGTTCTGGATGAAAAACAACTAATTCTCTCGGCGCTAGGTCAACTAAAACAGAATGTAAGTATCAACTTTCACCCATATTCTCTTTTTGAAATAAAGATATCTTTAGTTTGTTTTCTAACAAACAGTGAAATAGGTTTATATGAATGAGGATAACAGACACATGCAATTGATACTGAAAATGAAGGAACAGTACTAGAAAACATTAGCTATTCTAACACTTTTTTGTAATCCTTGAGCATTCATGTAAAAGGACAATTATTCAATCATATAGAATCATCATGTTATATCAATTGATAATAATTTAATAATTGCCTGTAACAATTTTTGATGTTTCTTTGCAGAACTCATCGGCATCCAAGTCAAAGGGCGTGTCCAGTGAGAAGGAGGATGACCAGAGCAAAGATGGTCAAGGTGGAGACGGGGCGGAGGAGAACCCTGCTGCGGTCAAGCCGTATAAGTTTGTGGTCAGGAGGAACAACAACAGCCATAAGTCTCTTCATAAGGAGGTATCTACCGGCAGGTGAGTACGGTTGTACAGCGCGTGGAAGTGGTTCCTTCACTTGACTGACTCAATCCAAGGGTTGAGGGTTCCAATCCCAGGCGGGCGTTAACGGCCTTTGGCAAGACATTCAGCATTTGCCACTCTCCACCCAGGTGTAAATGGGTGCCAGATATGCTATGCTAGAGCAGTACATATTTCGCCCCTCAGTCTATAATTGGGTTAATAATGTTGTAGCTTCAGGAGCGTCACAGCATGATGGACATGTGCACTAACAAGAAGCCACCATCGTTATTATCATTATTATTCATTTATATGCTTTGCTACTTTCTTGCACTAACCAAATTAATACTTCTAACTTAGGACCCAGCGCAACACAATACCTAACCCTGATCTTGGGTAATAATATCAAAAGCAATTTTGAAGCAAATACACATTAATTCATCATACCATTATGTGTTTTGTGCTATATATGACATAATGTTAACTTATGGTATTTTTTCCTATTCGTTACCAGAGTGATGGTGAAATGTGCTAAACTGGGTCATGGGGTCTTCACAATGATCAGAGAGCAAGAGGAATTAAGGGTAAGTCTCTCCTTCTTTTTTTTGTTTGGTCATAAAAAGTTTTTTTTTATTTTTTTTTTAGAAATATTAAAATATATATGTGTTATTGTGTACTGATTAAAGTTTTACCAATAGTACTGACTGTCTAGAGCCAGGATACATTCAATCATATCATTTTACACAAAGTTAATGCTCCTTTATCTCCAAACATATGATATGATTTCTTTGATTTTTAAATGGTACTCCTTTTCTATATGACTTTAGTATCATTTTCGAAATGTAGTAGTTGAGTCTGTTCTTGAGGCCATATTTTAGTACATACATGTACATTTCTCATAGATGATATTATTTTAATTTTGAATGATCGTTCCCGTACAACATTTGTCATAGATTGTTCCCGTACAACATTTGTCATAGATTGTTCCCGTACAACATTTGTTATAGATTGTTCCCGTACAACATTTCTCATAGATGATTTTTTTTTAAAGATAATTTCAAATGATTGTTGCCGTACAACATTTATCGTTGCCGTACAACATATATTGTACATGTACATTTGACTTGTTTATTTTGATTTTGAACGATTGTTCCCGTACAACATTTCTCAAAGATGATATTTTAATTTCAAATTATTGTTCCTGATACAGGTGAATGCTGAACACAATGAGAGAAGGAGAAAAGAAGAACAAAGGAAGACAGAATGGCAGCCAGCTGTTGTTGTGGTCTCAGATGGAGAAGAAACAGATGAAGAGCTGGAGAAAGAAGAAAGTCTTAGGTATGCTTAAAGCCCCACTGCACTACTTATAGCTACTTGCGCCGTTGATCCCCCATGATCCCCTTATTTTATGTTAATTGAGAGCTGATTTGATGAGATAACCACCTGTCGGTGACCATGCAGGGAGGTCTAATCCCTCCTGGCCAAACTAGTGCAGAAAGACTTTAAAGCCTCTACTTTTGCAAAGATTTCAGTTTGCAAAGTTGTTGAATTGTTGCGGGGTCACTAATCTAACAACAGCAATAACATGAAAATAGCTTGCAATGCATGTGCAACCATTTTAAGTAAACATAGCCTCTGACATGCACAATTGTCTTGTGTCATTGTCATTTGAAATGTTTACTATTGAGCTTATTAGTACCATATTGTAGATTTTAAATTGTTAAAGTTAAATAAAACTGGTTAGCAATCTTGTCATGTAATAATTCATTTTATAATGTATAATATCTATCATTAAAGATGATAAGCATGTTTGTTATTAAATGTTTAATATGTTTCTATTTGTGTATTTCAGTGTTTATATGGCTCAGGGGGCAGAGAGCAGAAAAGAGGTGTCTTTTGCATTGTAAGTATAGAAATGATCATACTGTAGGTAAATAAGGGGGTGTGACAGAGAGTCCCCCTCCCCCTCAAGAATTTTAAAATCGCAATGTAAGGGCTATGATGACTTCATATTCAAGCAGTGAGATATCTCATTAATATTCATAATATACTAAACATTTTCATAATAAAGTTTGAACATTTTTGTCGTTGGCAAATTCTTCCTTGAGTATCCAGGTCCAGATAATTTGCATATTTTGCAAAATTTTCTTTTTTGACATACTTGGTACTTGCCCTTGTGATATCAGCAAACTTCCCACACTCCCCTTCTTATTGTTTACTCTCTGAATATGATTTGCAATATGCACTCAACAAATTGATATAATTTTTTTATTATCATAAGCGTCAGCTCAAGGTAAATGGTACAAAATTGGTGATGGTTTTTATTACAAGTTTATACACATATAAAAAGTATCATGTTAGCATCCATTATATTGAAAATATATGATGTAAGGTATCCAGGTATCAAATGCTTCCAACATTTCTTCTCTACACAGCGATGCAGCAAGTACTACAGTCCCTGACAACCTGACAACAGAGCAGGGTGATGCAACTCGCCTCTCCACCGCTGCCATGACGACCACTGCCATGGCAGCGACACCATCCAAATCCATCCTGAGTGGGGCGTCATCACCCACCAAGAGGAGACGGAACAAACGACTAGTGGAGCCGGCACGCCCTTACACCCCCTGCCATACCAACATCAATATTGATCCGGAAGGAGATGAAACGGACAAGTAAGGCTTGTTAATGATAATTAATAATGATGATAATATGGTCTTTTTTTCTATCTAATGTACAAGGTCAATAGGTTTGCTTAGACAAAATATGTGTTGCAGTAATTAGGCATAAATTAATATTTTATAAAGTTTGATTGAGGATATTTGTTGTTCTGATGGCATTAATGTCAGTAGCCATTAAACAGAAGATCCTTATCTTTTCGTTGACACAGGAAAAGATAAAGAAATCAACGTATTGTTCAAGAAATTTGCCACTGTCGTGCTGCAAGTTCAGTCGAACAATTTTATAGTGCTTGGACGAAATCCTTGTATCATCAGTTTCAAGGATAAATAAATACTGTATAATGTACAATCCAGGCATTTGTCTTGTTCTGATGACGTTAACTCTTTAAAGCCTATCTGCACTAGTTTGGCCAGGAGGGATTTGGTGCCTGGTCACTGACAGGTGGATATCTCATCATATCGGCTCTCAATTAAAATAAGAAATATGGGATCATGGGGGACCAACGGGTACCACTTAGGCATTATTGGCTATATAGAGGGTGCAAGTAGTGCAGTTCCACTTAAACGGAAGACCACCTTGTTTTGATCGATACAGGAAAGCTATATTTCGTCAGATGTGTGCTGTGAATTGGATCCTGGAAGCCATGATGATAGAGCCCCCTGCCGCCATGGAAGCCATCAGTAAATGCTGGAAGATCAAATACAGGTAGGAGCCAATCTTCTTTATTAAAGTCTTGTTTACACATGATTGGCTGCATCACTTCTAGGTCACCTCTAAAAAGTACTGTTTCAGTATGAAAAACATTTTATGTGTGTTAACAGATGGAGGTGCAAGAAGGCAGCCATGCCCTTAATGGCCACAAAGCAACACTCTCTCTCTGTCTCAACTTCTCTCTCTCTCTCATCTTCTCTCTCTCTCTCATCTTCTCTCTCTGTCTCATCTTCTCTCTCTCATCTTCTCTCTCTCTCTTTCTCTCTCCCTCTATCTCTCTCCCTCTATCTCTCATCTTCTCTCATCTTCTCTCATCTTCTCTCTCTCCCCCCTCTGTTCATCCATTAACCCTTTAGCACCCAAGAATTAACTATACAACACATGCTTCTGTGACTATCTCTCCACAGTTGATATCATACACTATGTTATTACGAGTATCTTCAACCCTGGACCAAACAATGCACCTAATCATAGCCCTATACTCTAAACCCAAGCAATCTTAACCTAACCCCAAAATCTGTGATGAAGTCTGAAGGAAAAGTTGCCGGAGCATAAATATACAGAAGCACCATCTTCCAATTATATGTTTGTATGCGCATAGTATACAGTTAAACTGTGAGTTAGCATTTCACTAATTTCTACAATTTTTATCATATTGTATTTTATAAATATCTTGTGTAGGGATATGGAGAACAGATCATTTTGTAAGACCACTATTCAGAGGCTGAGGAAAGACAAGGCTTTGGACACGAGATGGAATGCGTTCATATCAGCTGAGGGTGCGGGTCATCTGGTAAGAATTGTTATGTTGTGTTCACATTTGATCATGTTGCTCTTCCTTAAAGTGCCCCATGCTTTCCTCTTGTAGTAAATTAGACCATGTACATTATTTGTCAGGGATGCCAGTTTTCAGTCAAAAGCCTGAATTCATGCCCTAGCGAGTTATTTTCAGGCCATAGTTTAGGCTTTTTGTGTACTAAATAGCACATTCTATGTGGTTTTCAGGCCCTCTGATTAATTCTAAATGGCATCCTTGATTTGTTGATGTTGCTTTAGTATGTATGATATATTAACGCCACTGCTGCTAGAGATTTAATGTCCTCTCCAAGAGACACAGTGTTTTCTACATTTACGAAGTCTGCATGTATGAGACATAGGAGAAGCATGTTAACGCTAAACAAAGGCTTCGGTTATCTGCTTGGGTCGGATTTGAACCCATGACTTTGATTCGATATGCAGGCGGGTGCTTCTATCAACTGAGCCATCCTGTCTCCCTCCAGGTCATATTTTTTTTTAAAGGTTGAATGAATGCATGCACAAGTAGTTTATATCTTAAAGCAAAGCTTGTGTGATTATTAGCATGTTTGTAATATTTCATTGCCTATCCCTCATTTCTTTGTTCTACAATTGCACAGTCGTGAATCATGGATCAACAAATTAAGTCCTATAAGTTTATAATAATAGTAATAATGTAAAATATCTAGGAGCGCAAACAAAAATAAGTACCATAGTGCTTACAAATACAAATATATGAAAAGTTAAGAGTTCAGTTTGTTAGATTTGATAGCATGTGCATGCATTCATTGCTCATTTATGTAATGCTTCAAGTCTATACATGTATAATGTCATATTCATTTAGTGATATATATGTATATATAAATCTGTGGCATGTTGATTCTCCCTCATAATATGTTTATGGTCACCATTATACACCATTCCCTTTTTAGGTAATGTATATTTGTGGCATGTTCTTACCCCTCATACTATGTTCATTGTCATTATTATACATCATTTCCTTCTCCACCCCTCTCCCCCACTGCCCCATCCTCAGGCTGGCTTGCCTAGTGTATTCCAGGTAAAACGTGTTTTATGCTGTGAATGTGTTTGTACTAACTAGTACATGAAGTGTGTCAATTGCATGAAACTAATACTATCACATTGCATGCTTTTGAGAGTTAACTCTCTAGAAAAAATGACAGGCTGTCATTTTCTTGCATGTAAAACATCTTGTTTGCTAAGAATTATGTCATCTTTTTTATTTAGATGTTCTTTGTTTTCCTGTCATTTTGTTTGCTAAGATGGGATGGTTTGTTATGGTAGGTTGAGAAAATTACAATGCAAATGGATCGATCGTTATACTTCATAAACCCTCATTCAGCTAGTTGGGAAATACGTTGCTTTTGGCAAGATTTAGAAAAAACTTAGCACTTATTAATTTCAATTCAATTTCATTTATGGTCACAACTTGCTATGATTATGAGAAGGCAGGCCATTTTGATTGATGTTGTGGTTTGTTTCAAGCACTGAAAAGGATTATAAAGGAAAGAAATGTTTCCATGTGCCAAGTGCACACAAATTTGTGTTGGGTTGCAACATGTACATGCAGTACATGTATGTCTTTGTTATGATCTGTTTGACCATAAATGCAGGACTTTGCACATTATATCTACACTTCTCTTTAACATGTACACCCATAAATGTTTTATTGTTTGCTTCTTTCAGTTAGGAAAACACATCCTTTTCTTTTTAAGATTAGTTTTTATTGCATGCATGTGTCAACTGTGATTCATTAATGGGTTGGGTTTATGATGATTATGGTGATTATAGTGATTTATAAGTGATAGATCAAATAGTCTTGGTCTGCAATTTCTCTTAATTTATTGCTTGCATGTGCACCCTTTCATCTAAGAACTCTTGTTATTTCTGTTTGAACTTCATCACTACTATTAACTGAATGTCTCTTTTCTGTTTCGTTCTCAGACATTTAACATTTAATTTTTGTTTGAAGAATTGTTGGAAAACAATGTCCCTTAATCTCAAAAGCAGCTTCCTATTCTTCTAAGAGCTCTTGTTAATTTTGTTTTAATTTGAGCACTAATATTAACTCACTTGTGATGATGAATATCTCTCTGCGTACAGTAAATGTCTTAAGACATTGCACTTAAGACTTTTGTCTGTAGAATTGTTGATAATGTTACTTATTCTAAGAAGATTTTATTACCCTAAAAATGTATTTCCTTACTGTAAGTTCTTTTGCTGATATTGTAAATCAATGGACTATATTAACTCAGTTTATTCTTTGTAAAGTCATAATTATGGGTACTGGCCAATGAGTTCAGTAAGGGTCTCAATAACAAAAGTAATTGGTTCACCATCCTGACAAAGACCCATATTATTTTCTCCATTAACATTAAAGTTAACTTTAAAACTCATTATTCTACAACATTTAAGTCACTCTATTTATCTTTCATGTATTTATTTTTTCACAGAAATCTCGCTCTCCTGCAAGGGGCTTGCTGTCCACTCAAAACTCAGGATTTACTAGAACGATGCGTCGTCTGTCGGCAAACAGCACCCTCAACCGAGCGACGTCGGCGATGGGTCACAGTTCGGTTGATCAAAGTCCTTTGTCACCTAAGGCCGAGGATTCCGCCTGTTCGTTCTTAGAGGCTGCTGATAAATGTAAGAAATAACGAGGGACATTTTGATGTTTATTGTAGCACAGACGTGTTGTGGTCTTGTGGATACATCACCAGACTGAAGACCACATGCTACAGGATTAAATCCCCACTGCACTACTTGTATCTAACTGCTCCCTCTATATAGTAAACGATGCCTAAGCGGTGCCCATTGGTCCCCCATGATCCTCTTTTTCTTATGTTAATTGAGAGCCGGGTTGATGAGATAACCACCTGTCAGTGACCATGATGGGTGGTCTAATCCCTCCTGGCCAAACTAGTATAGAATGGCTTTAAAATCTCAACATGGCTCTCATTCCCTTTGACAAGATGTTTCATCTATATTTAGCACTCTCCACCCAGATGTAAATGGGTACCTACATGTATATTACTTTGGTGGGTTTGCTGTAACTGGGGTAATAATGTTGAGGGTCCTTGAGGGCGAGTATGATAATCATAATGATAATAGCGACATTTCTTATGCGTTCATATCCATCCCAAGGGTGAGATGTGAGATTCAGATTGAGTGGAGAAGGGAATTCCAAAGTAGGGGCGGAGCAGCAGTAACTGCTCTTTCACCCCAACTCCTCTTTGTTCTGGGTTCTTTAAGCTTCGTAGAAACAGAAGAACAGAGACCTGTATGTGTAGTAGAAATGGGACGAAGGAGAGAGGAAAAATACAAAGGGGCAGGAATTTGAAGTGAACTTTTGGTTAGGTGAGCAGTAACATTTTATATACCATGGTGGCTATAAAATCCTTGTGACAACATTGCTGTGCAATCTTGTCTGATTTTCATCATTTTGCTTGCTCTCTTCTCACACAGTGGCTGATATTCAAGACAGTGTTTCAATACAAGGCAAACATGAGGATGGGAGAGGGGACACACCAGGGAAACTGCAAAGGTGAGATATTGAGTTTAGCATATATCGTCGCCTGGCTGGCAGAAGGGCGTTAGCTCGTATTTCAGGTCAATAATGAAACTTTAAGCAAAAGGGCGTTAGCACTAAATCGCCTCAAACTTTTATAAAACTGACTTATTTCCGAGAACAAAAATGTGGCCGTGTTCTACTATAAAATTTCTATTTAATAGTCTTTTATGTTTTAAACCAATTTTCGGGACGGAAAGCAGTTTAAATATAAAACAAATCTTTAGATGCTAATAATTTGAAAAGTAGTTTTCTAGTCGCTCGCACGCTAATGCCCTTCTGCCACCCGACCGACGATATATATACTTACCGTTTCACAGACTTTTACCTCCACAGAGTCTACATCAATCAATGTATGACATTGAGAAATAACGTAAAAATTGTGATTCTTAAAATTACACTGAATGCCCCAAACATTTCCTTGTATTGTCAAGTTTAGGCCTTTATGCAGCGTTGGAACTGTACTTCTTTATCCGATTGCTTTTTCACTTATCAGAAAATATTACATGTAATCTATAGTTTCTATGCTCTGATAATATCTACTAACTTCAGAATTGTACTTTTAATTGTAATCACTGATTAATTGTATGGTATGTTACTAGCAAAATTGCATGAATACATGTATGTACATGTATATCTGATTGTCAGAATACACTTCAAGATTATCCAGGTATTTGAATATATTGGTTACTCTTGAGTACAGTGATAAGCAGATGAAGTGTGCTAATAATATACATAATTTGTTTGCTGTACATATCATATAACTTTCCCAGCCTTTTAGTATCCCTCTTAATATTTACACATATTTCACGATCTGTGAAAGATATCTATATTATATATCAAGCAAATTAAGAGAAACTTACCATATTCCTTCATAAATCTTATAATCAAAATATTCATCTCTTGCATCATTTAGGTCTCCCTCTGTTTTGAGTGACAGAACAGCAACTCCCTCATCAAAGAGAAGTGGATCAATTGTCAATAAATTATCTGTAAGTATCAAACCTTATACCTCATCAATGGCGCTGCTTTGTGTATTTCACTTGGCTGATACAGAATGATTAGGTTATAAATCTCTCTGTTTTGAATCCATGAGGATTGCATGTAGATAATTCACTTCTGTATAAATATACTTAAAATGTACCTGCTGATTTATGTTTTCTTGTGCTGTTATACATGTTTTGCTCTATCTCCTTGGTTTCTGACTTGTGTCTTGAGGAAAGTTTACTAATACCCTCTTAGCCCATCAATTAAAGACAGAATTCCACGCTTTATTGTTTGGCAAGTTAACATTTGATCCATTCCTACCAGCACACACAAAGAGCAAAATTTATGCACAACATGTGTCAATAATAGATGCCAAAGCAAGTATTATTGGATGCAATAAATTTTGAAAAAGGAAAAAAAAGCATCAAAATCTGCAAATGGGCAACACTTGGGAAACTTTCTGTTAACTGATCTTCCACACACATTTGCACATTGTATGAGTTTTGTATGAGGAAGTGCTGCCAATTTACTGAAGAAGAGGTGATTTTTCCTGCCTTGAACATTCCCTGTACTTGATGAATTCATAAGGGGTGACAGCGGTGGGATATTAACCATTAATGCTATTGAAATTACTGATTTCAGACATGATACTTTTGCGACCTGTGAATGACCGCCCTTTTGCTACAAGAAACTTTCCTGATTTTGCAAGATTATTGATATGAAACATTTTATTAATGTATTAACGCAGTATGAAATTCTTTTGTAGTATGAATCTTTAGTGGATTGGGACGTTTGGCAAAATGTATGAACATTTCTTGCACACAAATCTCTGGTTGTATGGTAATTACTTAGGGCATGCTGTTTAGCATTTGTGCATGCAATGATTTGATGACCCTAAACAAAAGAGAGTTTAGATATTGTTTAACAGACCAAAAACCATATGGATCATTTTACTTGAATGCAAAGAGATCCATTGGAAATATGAAATTGATGAAATTTGTATTAATATTAATATTTTTTTATTTATAGAAACATGACTTAGTGGAGAAAGACAAGCAAGAGAGACCAAGGGAGAGACAGGTTAGCACATGGGTGGCCACAACCAACAGAAAACTCCACCGGTCACAAAGGTAAGGGAACAATTTTAAAGTGCATTCCTAACCCTAATCAACTATCCACATGATAAAAAATGTAGAGGAGAGAATGAAGTAAAGATATACAGAATGTTGGTTTTACCTAAAGTTGCTAGTTTAGTATCCTGGATTGGAGATCAAGGGGTCAGATTGATTTGTCTTATCATTACAATATATGTACAAGCTTATGTCAAATCATCAAAATTGAAAAAATTGAAAACATCTTCATTACTGGCAACAATACTTACAGTTATAGTAATATGATGCAAATACCATATTCTGTTATATGAAAATGAAAATTCTCAGTTTATAATTTTATTCATAGCACTCATTCAGTATTTCCATATGATTTTAATTGAGCTAGTTGTAATTCAAGAACTGTAATATAGAAAAGAAAAAAGTGCCTTGTTGACTGCATGTACCTCTTCTTGATATAAACAGTTTTATCTTTTTAAAAGTTCATGGTTTTCACATTTGACCTTTGACCTTCCCCTTTCAGTGCTCCGGTCAGAAACCAGGAGTTCAAGCCCAACTTTCCGAGCCGTAAGCATCTCTACCTAGCCAAAGAGCTCAGGACTCAGTTTGCAGACGTCACTGAAGACCAAGCACTCATGCTTCACGATAAGCTAGAAGCCATGGAAAAGTGAGTAGCTGAAACTTCTTGCTATTTTTCTTGCCCCTTCTTGATCTCTATTTCTACTGCTTCTTTGTCTTGTCAAATATTTCTCTCATGTCAGCCTTCATCTTGTACACCTTTTCCCTCATTATCTTCATCCATTTACCATGGCTTGCACATACACCTGCTCACCCGTTTGAAGACCTAGAAAATAGAAATAGTAACATTTCACAATGTCTAGGAAAGGGAGAATCCCCCCCCCCCCTTACCCCTCCATGAGAGGATTCTGCTCTTTTTGTGGATATACCATGATCTTTGAAGTCTCATTTTGTTCATAAATGGTTTTCATCGTATGCGCATATTGGCACTCCTATTACTTTTGGTAACATATTATCGTATACACTTTCTATCCTAGTTTTGAATTACCTTTCTTTCTTCATCTTTACAGCTTTCTTTCTTTAGGCTTGCATTATATGTTATGATATCTTCTCTCATTTTTCTTCATTTTATGTTTCATCTTTTATTTATACATTTAAGATCATTCACTATGTCATAAAGTTGTTACACAATTCATTGCCCCTCTGCATCCATGAAGATGAAGTATGTTTTAAATGAGCTGTTAAAGAACTTGGGCACTTAAAAAGAATTCAGTTTTACTTAGCTGATTGTTGCCTGTAGAGTACAGCTACTTATGAATTCCTTTTCTTTTCTGCCTTTTTCAGGAAGCGACTTGAAAGGAGTGAGAACAAGTTCCAATCGATCCGCACCAACGTTCACATCAGCTCTCAGCTGGCTCTACTCAAAGAAGCAGGGCAGGACAAAGATGAACTACTAGCAGAAGAAAATAAACGAAAGAAGAAATTGGAAGATGAAAGCAAATGGTGAGTAAAATGAACTCTCTTGGTTATATCAGGGCATTGAATGTTACAATTTTTTTGAGTTCTTTACAGGGATTTTTGTTTTAAATATTGAAGAAAGTAACTACATGTAGCAAGTGACTTCAGATTCATGTAAATGGAGATGGAAAACTAAACTGTACATTAAGGGCTGTAATAGGTTGGGTTCATTCAGCATTTGAAATCATCGCATATTGAAGTTGCTGTTAGTAGTATAAATACTAAAAACAGGGGCAAGAACATAAAATAACGAGTCAAACAGAAGGAGGCGCAGGAATTGGTCATTCCTAACTTTTCCATGGCTGCTAGTTCTATCTTTTTAAACATGGAAGACGACTGGGAGATCTTCATGACTACCTCACTCCCGTATATCGATGATGATGATGATGACGATGAGTGATTGTACTTCAGTGACGTCTGCGAACTGAGTCCTGATATCCTTGGCAAGGTAGAGATACTTGCAGCGTAGAAAGTTGGGCTTGAAACTACTGGTTTTTGTAAATGAGCACTGAAAGGAAAATGCTAAACACTACTTTCTCTCTAACCGAACCCTCAGGTACCAAGAGTTGGTGCGGAACCTTCCAGCTGACATCAGCAATGACAGACCTTGCATGGCCATCCTGGACAAGCTACAGAGCCTTGGGAAGATTGAAAGCAGGAAAGCAACACCTCAGAAGTTCCTCAATGTCTTAGCTGGTCTGAGGCATTGGGAGATCTGTTCACCAGACATCAGTGCAGCTATAGAGGTAATTCATTTATTTATTCATTTTATTTCCAAGATCATAACAATACATAGAAAACATGATTAAACATAGTTTTGAGGCGGTATAACATATGCTTCTGCCACAATTGCTCCACAGTTACCTTCACTACCCCACTTCTTAATTGCAACCCTAACCCTAAACGTAGCCTAAACTAAAACCCTAATAGAATACTATTGATGACTTAAATCCCAGAGCAATTGTTGCCAGAGCAAGATTAGATCACCTTAGCCATTAGATAACATCTCCACATAATTATAGGCATCATTGTAATGCTTGCTTCCTTATAGAGTGAACTTTCTCTTTCAAATGATGAAATATTAAATTTATCCTTATATGTTGGTGAGAATGTTAAGTTTTTTTTTAAATCCCAGCTTCCCATCCCTTCTTACTATTTATATATATATCTAGTAGCATCCATCATTTAAACGTACAGTTTGTAGCAATCTTCATTCTCTGTCATCTCTTTCACAGTTTGTCCGAGAGAAGGTTGTTGGGATGGCGGTGGAGGAGTTTGAAGCCTGGTACCAGGCAGAGATGCCCAACATCGCTCGGTCCAAGAGCGCCCCACCAGCTACGACATGATCTTTTCATCAAAGGGGTGAAGATTTGCCTAACATTGCTTGGTCCAAAAGCACCCGACCAGCTATGACATGATCTCATTCATCATCAAAGGGGTGAAGATTTGCCCCCCCTCCCTTCTTTCTTGGAGCGCATTCCAAGCATGAAGTTTGTCTCATTGGCATTTAACAAGACTTGACGCTTCGATCATCAATTGTAAAAGATGAGCAAGAAACTTCAGAATAATTGAAGAATTCAGAATTGTGATTCATAATTTACAGCATGGAACTTCTGAGAATCTGGACCATTCTCAAAATGATATAAGTCTTAGGTTTTGCAGTAATCAGAAGAAGATGCAAAAGGATAGACAATACTGCCCAACTGAAAATGGAATGGAAAACAAAGATAGATTTCTGTAAAAGGAAATTATGTAATTATTTATCTGCATTTTGAGAAATCAGAGAAAATTGCAAAATCTGGACCACTATTAGAATTCATCTAAGTTTCTAGTTTTACAGTATTTAGAAGGAGAAATAGTATTTGCCCGACTTCCAATTGAAAAGCAGCAAAGTAGAGAATTCTAGAAATGGATATTCAGCCATTTTGTATCTGCAGTGTGGGAACACCAGGAAGTATTTGAGAATCAAAGAGTGCCTTTGGAAATATCCTTCTTCTGTTTGAACTTCTAAGATGTGGGGTGAAAAAAATCCCTTGTTCTTCTATGGTGCAATGATATAGTCAGGACCAGAAAGGTGTTATTGATCTCATTATGTCTTTGGAATTCAACGTGCTTGTATATCTACTGCTATACATGAAAAGAAGCATGTGAAGTAGAAAGATCATGTGACAGTAAATATTCTTACTGATGCATAAACCTTGATCGTATGAAATTTCACATTCGATTCAACTTGTAGCAAATACACAAGAAGAAATAATCATGTTATATAAACTGAAAATTGAAAACTGAAATGTGTGAATTTGCGAATGATTGTACATTATGCGAATTATCAATCAAAATGTAACATTTCATATGAATGTGGATCAGAAATTACTTCTGGGTATCAAAATACTGCAAAGACAAGTGTGTCTGTACTTGATTAACGACCAAAGTATATCAGACAGAAGAGCGTTTATAAATTTGTGTGATAGTAATGGTAACTAAAAAAATAATATTAAAAGAGATCTTTTTATAATGCTGAAGTTAAAACAGGGTATAGTATGCTATAAATGATGCACCTTAAATCTAGTTTGTTTTTTTGTAAGTAAAAGTAATATATTTTCATGTCTTTTTCTGTATAGACACAAGAGTTCATCATGCTAAAGAGAATAATGTTTTTATTAAAAATGTAAAATCCATCATCATGTTCCTTTAAAAGTATATATATCACCTTTAATATGTGAAAGGTCCAATTATTGGAAAGCTCTATGCTGATTTGAAACATGTGCTAAGACACTTTTAAGAGTGCAGTACTACAAGAGTCTGTTACATAAGCTTTACTGTAAGCTAGTTTACTATATGATATACTTCCAAACAGGGTTTACGCTGAATATAAGACAATTATGCAAGCTGAAAAACTGAGTAGTAGTCGAGTAAAGAATGTAACATGAACCTATCACCAAAACAGGTTTACTCTTGATGTAAGGGGTTCCATGGTGGTAGGTTTATTTTATACTTGCTACCTATACACAATAGATAATTGGTACACTTTAATGATGTGCAGAATGGCATTATAGTTATACTTACAAATCAAGGCATTGGTATAAGAACATTTGATCACCTTTACCACATGCTTTCCAGTATTAATATATGCAATGATATGGACAAGATTTGCTGCTCTTCGAAGCAATTTCTTAGGATTTTTCAGCGGTAATAAATCCAGTTTTGCAACGCTTGGCACCTTAAAGTTTGTTTTAATAGGAATTTAATCATGCCTTCCATTTTGAAATGCAACTTTTCTACTTTTATATGAATATTTCTTCTTAGATGATAAAGGAACAGAGCTATTAGAACAAAGACTTATAATGAATATATTATCTGTTGAGAGCCTGAAGGGCATTATCTTTGTGTGTTAAAAGAAGAGAGTTAATTGCCTTCAGCAGATAATACATGAATGTACTTATTTTTGTAACATTTTGAACAAAGAAAGTATACCAATAAAAGTGAATTTTATACCAGTGCATATTACTTACAAAAATATTTTACTTTTCACATTTGTAAAGATCTTATATATATACAGATGTTAGATACATATTGACAAGTCTTACAAATTGTTGTTAAAATATCATTTAAGCTCATTTTAGTTGTTTTTTTGTGAAAAAGGATCATTTACTGTTCACTATGCAACTCAAATGTACATTTACAAGGTGAGATGTACTCCCCATTGGAATTGAATGTGAGGGATATTCTTTCTCTTAAACTATTTGTATCTGCTACGGATTGAAGTCCTTGACTGTCACATTGTAGGCATGATATGTATAAGTGACAAAAGACAATTCTCATAATGGATTTTGGCTCTGATACCTCAGCTATTTTGTAGACACACTAACTTCTGGTGATTTACAACATGTATTCTGCTATACTTCTGCTAATAATTCATTATTTGCAATTCTTAATTCTGCTTAAAGTTATTTTGTAAAATACACAAGCAGTTAGCATATTTATTAATTAAAAGTAATAAACCCCAAACGCCAGTTCTTTGAGAAATTCTCGCAGAAAAACTTGGCACGCTGTGCTTTTGTCAGAAATGTTTACGAATTTTGCGTAATATGCAGCAGGGTCACATATTTGAAGATACCAAAGGTCTACATTTTAAATAAATGTACCTCTTCTGGTAAAAATAGAGAGCCACTTACATTGGCTTGTCTTTAGCTACATATGTATATGTGGTAGGGAGAATTGTGTTGGTCCACTGTGTGTTTCATTAGTTGTCGAAAGCTGGTAAAGAGTTAACTGGTAGCGATTGAAGATGTATATGTATGTACATTATATTTTTAAGTGTGGCAGAGTTTGAGTAAATCTAAGAATTAAATACATGTGTGTATATATGTTGTTCATTTTGAAATGGCTTCCAAGAAACGAATCTAGTCGACCAAATCAAAAAGTTTTTTTCTCCAGGAATGTACAGATGTGCACCTTCCATGCAAATATTCTGAACATATCACTGATTGATTGCAGAGAGTGTGCCTGCACTTGTAAATCTTCGAATATTAAACCTCTGAAGGATAAGGTTGTGCTTCTCAATTTAGGCTTCTATGATTATAGTTGTAGGAATCAAGTGGCAGAGAATGAATAGTTTAAAGTTGATTTTGGGACCATCGTGTTTACTGTACTGAAAATGCTTCTGATTCAGAAAATGATGAAATACATAAAAAGTGAATTCAGCCTCAGTGTTCAGTAGATGCATTAGGAACATTTTACACAAAATTGTACTCTCCATAGATATTTTCCCTGAACATTACGAATATGATGACAAAGCAACGTCCTAAAATTTTTTAGTATGGTCCTATTTTGTACATTATTTTAGAGCTGTAATTAAAAATATCTGATTATGGGTTAGGGTTTTTTCTCAGCAGAGATATACATACTAGAGTTAATTTGCAACTACTTAATTTTTATCTTGAGGGGGCCGGGGGGGGGGGGATGTTAATGTTCATTCTCACCAATATTCTATTCTTGAGATAACAAATGAATCAATGTCATTTTGTAGGTTAATCAATCTCCATAATTCTTCGCAATAAAATAATTACAGTTTGGAGTTGATGTGAAATCACGTTTGTTGTGATAAAAATGCTGCACAGAGTTTGAGTAATTGTGTAAATAGAAATTACATATTTTATCTTTCTCTTTTTTGTCAATGTAATGGTCTTTCAAATATTTTATGAATAACAGCTTATAAGAAGACTCTATAAAGCTAGATAAGATATTCCATATTAAGAAGTTATATTTTGTAAGTCATGAAAATGTACATCATGTGGCTCTTTTGTCGTAATATCTGTGTTTCTATGATGTTCTATACAATTAAGGAATCTCCCAAAAAACTTTTCATACATAATTCTTGCTATCACTACCGTAAGTCATGACCTTTTCTGTATCTAATATCTCCAATGTTTTTTATGCCTCCGTTACGAAGTAGCCGGAGGCATTATGTTTTCGGGTTGTCCGTCCGTACGTCTGTACGTACGTACGTACGTCTGTACGTACGTACGTCCCGTTCTCGTGATCGCGTTATCTGAAGAACCGATTGATGGATTCCTGCCAAACTTTGGTCATGTATGTATCTTGCAGAGCCGATGAACTGATTAGATTTTGGGGTCACGAGGTCAAAGGTCAAAGGTCACAGGGCTCATTATGTATGCAAAAACAGCTTGTGATCGCGTTATCTGAAGAACCGATTGATGGATTCCTGCCAAACTTTGGTCATGTATGTATCTTGCAGAGCCGATGAACTGATTAGATTTTGGGGTCACGAGGTCAAAGGTCACAGGTCTCATTATGTATGCAAAAACAGCACGTGATCGCGTTATCTCAAGAACCGATTAATGGATTGCTGCCAAACTTAGGTCATGTATGTTACTTGCAGAGCCAATGAACTGATTGGATTTTGGGGTCATGAGGTCAAAGGTCATGGGCTCATTATGCATGCAAAAATAGCTTGTGAACGCATTCTCATTAGAACTGACAGATGGATTACTATTTAACTTAGGACATCTTGCAGAGCCAATGAACCGAGTAGATTTTAGGGTCATGAGGTCAAAGATCAAAGGGTCATATATGTTTATGAGAAATTGCTTGTAATCACGATATTCTGAGAACTTGTTAATGGATTACAATTGAACTTGAATTCGAAAAATATCTTCTGTTTTGGTTTGTAAAATTGCTCTATGACGGAGGCATCATTTTCGACTGCGCGCAGTCGAATTCCATCTAGTTTAATTTTGTAATCAATGTGTATCATATTGAAAATTATAAAGATCAACTACATGTAAGTGGTCATTTTTCCTGGGGCTGAAATAAAAACAGGGTGTCTGTATAAAGAGGAATTTGCTTTAGTAAAGCACAATATTATTCTTTTCTACTTTTGTCATGTATTTTGTCTGTGATAATAATATAGCTAGCCAAAATGTGAAGAAAGTCAATGAAGTAATTCTCAAAACTTATACTCGAATAATCCTAACAAAATGTCAGTTACGATTGAAACATTGTATCATATATTTTTGTTTAATGTGGAGCATAAAAAAAGGTTATGCATGTGATTCTTATATTAGTATAAGATGCTGTTTTTTTATGTTTCCTGATTTATGTTTATAAACCACTTTGGTTAATATGTAAATTGACAGTAAATGTTAAGCTTCCGTGACACAAATGTTTATGCAAGTATTGCAATATGATATATTATTTTTGCAGTTCTTGATTTTGTCTTGTACATGTGTGTAATTTGATTTCACTGTTTGATATATCACTCCTTCGGACACCAGCAAACACAAATAAATACTTTTGCAAGGAAACTTATTACATGTGTCTTTTATCATTTGAATTCATTATGACTACTTCCTTTGACGTAATTATCATCTTGTGTGCATTTCTATTCCATTTAGACCATGCCCCTTGTAATTAAGATCAACAGGGTAGCCTACTTATAAGATCTTTGTAGAATCTATTCTCTAGAATAGTTTAATAGTTTTCTCCATCATTCTCTCTTCATCATTCGATCTCGATCATTTTCTTTCTCTCCACCATTCTGTTCATCATTTTCTCAATTTATTCCCTCTCTCTATCATTCTCCCCTGCATTCATTTCATTCTCTCTTCATCATTCTCTCCATTTTAATTTCCATCAACTATGTCGATCTGTTCTCTATTTGTCATTCGATCTTTCATTCAAGTTTTCAGATCATTATTCTCTTTTCTCCATCATCCTCTTTCATTCGATCTTTCCTTTAATTATCTCTGATCGATCACTCCTTCCATCATTTTCGCCATTACACTCTCCTGTCTCTCTTTATAGGGCCATATAATTATGGTTTTCTCCATTATATTTCCATCCATTCTATCCTGGTCACTGTTCTCTTCATTATTCTATCTATTGCATTCTCTCTCTCTCTCTCTCTCTCTCTCTCTCTCTCTCTCTCTCTCTCTCTCTCTCTATATATATATAATATAATATATCTCCGACTCCCTCCCTCCCTCTCTCTCTCTCTCTTCTTCATTTTACATCAAGTTCATTCTGCTCTTCATCCATCATTCCCTTTCTCGATCTTCATCACTATATTTTATCCTTTATATTCATCAATATTCCTCATTATCATTCATCATTATCATTCACCATTCTTGTTATCATTGTTCTCTCCATCATCCTTTATCTTTCATCATCACCAGTATAGACCTATTCATTTTTCATTCGTCATTCTCTGGCATGACTCTAGTCTCTTCTCGTTCATTCATACGTCATAATATTTGCATCTAGTTTTCTTTCCATTTATGAAAGAATTTATTTGTCAGTGAGATTTTCCTCAGAATTTCTTTCTCCCATTTTTCGTTCTCTCTCTTTGTGTTGTTGATTGTTGCTGTTGTTGTTCTGATCCCCCCCCCCCCCCGGTAAAAAAAAACACAAAACACAAAAACAAGACGAGTGGCTGTAAAATAAGGGCGAGTTTGAAGATAAAGATATGCGCGAGTTTCCACTTTATTCGGGTCGATTCGTCTAAATCCAAGGTCCGTAAACATGGCGCTGCTCAGGCAAATTGCTGGAAGGCTGACTTCCATGTCATTGCAGGAATTATCTGCTTCTCAATCAGCTCCGATTATAAATGGATCAAGACGGTTTGCTTCTGCATTTAAATTTGTTCCTGATGCAGCCTCGCCATCGGATGGTAAGGAAACTGTGTGTGTGTGCGTGGAGTCCAAATGAAATCTTTAAAACTTGACACTCTTTTCAATAGGTGGGACCTTGATCATTATTTGTGGGGAGGGGGGGGGGGGGGCATAAGCTTAGCACTTTGTTTTCATAGGCTAAATCGCCTAAGTATGCTCTAATTCAGTGTTGATGATGATTTAGTCATTTGTTGATCAGCATGATCTTGGATCTGCATATTTTGAATGAAGATGACATGAAAAATCAGGATCAACAACATGACCGACATTAATTAACGCAAAATATCAAAGTATTTTGTAGGTCTATCTGTGTGATCTGTCATGATCAATTTGATGCCTGGTAATATTTGTTTCACTAAATGAAAGGTTCCTTGAGCTATGTAGTACGCACAGCTCACAGGTAATAAATGGTTACCAATCTTGATTTTATGGCAGACGAGTACGAGTCGAGTCGAGACTTTTGTAAATTTCACCTCGACTACCAACAATATGAAATGAAATCTAGACCTAGATCTATACAAATTTTGTGCCTTATTGGGGTGCGAACCTCAATCAGTATATTGATATTCTTGTTAGGGTAAGTTGTTAGTTAATAAGAGCATAGTTTGGCACAATTAGGCAAATTCATGCAAAAAAATATATTCAAAAAACTGACTTGAAAACACATCATACAATTAGTCTGAACCGAGTCAGGAGCAAATTTGAAGAAATTATATTTTTAAATGTTGTAAAACCAAAGATATAAGAAGAAAACTGACCAAGTATCTGTACTAAAAATCGTACATGTAAAATTGGTCGTATACATTCGACAGCTGAAAATGACGCGCACGGTTGCATTACGTGCGTTTTCGAATCCAAAATCATACCTCACACACACACTCTCGCCATACCGCGAATGGTCCGTCGTGGGGAGCTAGCCGGCTGAGAGTTTGCAGCGATACCAACGCAGCCGCGGAGCTCCGCAGAGCGCCATTTTAGCGGGACTCGGAAAGGTTCGCGGTGGGTAGGCAGCGGCCTAGCTTTTTGCCCAAACAACGCTAGATCGGCTGCTGGCAAAATGAAAATAACTACGATCGAGAACATCGTCGGTTTCTTAACTTTTCAGTGAGATAATTCTGAATTCTAATTGAGACTATATAATAAATTAAATCGACAAAGAAACCTCAGTAGAACTCTTATAACTATACAAAAGCTTGTTTATTTCTTCATTTGACATTTTGTTTTCGACCATTTTTTCGTGCGCGAGTCAATGGAAACTATGTATTACCAAACTTTCAACATGCAAGGAACGGGGAACACTCGCGGACCTCGTAACAAATTCGTTGCAAAAAAAAATTTCAAGGGTGATTTTGAAGCAGTGTAGAATATTGGCGCTGCAATGCGCAAAATATACTTGAAAGAAACTTAATAAATCATACCTTAATTTTCAGAAAATCGTATTTGTATTAGTGTACCTAGATGTGACTTGTTTATAACTCAGATTTTATGAAGATTTGTCGGGAAAAATTTCATTTTTTTCCGTTTGGTGGTCATTTCTAGGCTAATATTTCAAAAGTAATGGGCCCGATGTTTCTCTTATCGTACTCGCATGTTATTTCTACATAGATTAAACATAGGATGGTTAAGGGTAAGACCAGATAACATTATAAAAAAGATATATCCTTCCACTCTCCCATATCCAAGTTTTGGGCTGATTATTGCCGACCCACCGCAGCAAGGCCATTCAGATTTTTGTACAAGCGCGAAGCGCCCTCTAGTGCCCCATGAATGTGCCTAGCACAATTAATGTGTCACATATTTGAGAGGTGCATAGCTTATGGATCCTGATGAGGCCCAGATAATTTTTTTTTCCTTTTCTCTCTTACCTGGACAATTTTACGTGTAAGACAGAATTTTTGAATAAATCACTTTATTAATATCACTTTATTAAATCAATTTAATCACCCGCTAATTGAAGGCTTTGTTTGAAAAATGTGAAGTTTTCTAGCAATGTAGGCATTCACTTTGAATTATTTTCACTCATCTACTTCAGTCTTTACATGTTACTTTTATTTTCCATTGTACATGTAGGATGATGAAACATTGTCTTTTTGTCTTTTACTTGATCTATATTTATCACTTCTTTTTCTTTGTTAACTATTTTGTTCTGCAGGAGAAACAACAAAGATGAATCTATTCCAGGCTCTCAACAATGCCATGGATGTAGCCTTGACTTCAGACTCTACAGCAGGTGATTTTTTTTCTTCTTAATACGTTCTTCTCAATCCTTTGTCAAGTCATTGTATTTTAAGTCATTGTATCATAAAAAGTAATTGAAAAATAACTTCCAGAAACCAGAAACTTCTGTGACATAAAGCTTTTATGATATCTTAATTGATGAGAGTGATTTTCACTACAGTAAACAAGCAAATTGCAAGAAATTGAGAGTTTTGTTAGATTTGATTCAATGAATTTCATAAAAAATTAAGCAATTCTGAATCAGAATCACCACAAAATTAATTTTGCAAACATTTCATCTGCCATACAGTTTCTGGGTTGACAGTGTTGAAGAAGACAGAAGTGAGCTCAAAAGTGAAATACAGTTGTCAAGCACATCCTTGCTACTTCTCTACTCTGAAATATTGTTTTCTTTTCTTTTTCCATCCAGTTATATTTGGTGAGGATGTTGCCTTTGGTGGTGTTTTCAGATGTACTGTTGGATTAGCGGATAAACATGGTGAGTAGGGGATTACATTTTTATATACATGAACAATGTATGTTCTAATTTGTGCAAACATTTAGGGATACTTTTAGACTGATTTTATGGGGAGGGGCTGGGGGAGGAGGAGGGGGGGGGGGGGGGGGGGTGATTAATAGAAATGGAAAAAATGTCTTCTGTACCCAGTATAGCTTCATTAGTGCTAAAACTATTATCTTTGAGGGATCTGCAATAATATTACCAACTCAAGCATTCAAGTATATATCCCCCACGCCACAAAGGATTTGTGTACATTATTTTAATTTTTAATTTTTGCTTTTGTATGCAAGCAGGATGGTCTTTGGTAAAAAATGAAAGTGAATATCTTAACGTTTTTTTGTTGATGGCAAGTCCAAGCTATTTTGTGTCATATGTTACTGATCCCATCCATGATTTTGATATCTTAGATTGTTGTATATATGTATTTAGGTTTATAACCCTACGAAAGCTTGCATCAGACTTAAAATGAAATGAAAAGATAAAATCAATTGTATGCATCTTAAATCCTAGATCTTATATCCTAGTTGTCAAAATACCTCTGAAGTGTCCTTCTAGTGTCCAATTTTGAGTGGAACCAAATATCAGGCGTTGCTTTTTATTCATGCCATCAATGTCACTATCTTTTGACAGGTAAAGATAGGGTATTCAACACACCACTCTGTGAACAAGGTATCGTAGGCTTCGGCATTGGCATGGCGGCCGTGGGAGCTACCGCTATCGCTGAAATACAGTTTGCTGATTATATCTACCCAGCATTTGATCAAGTAAGCCATGGGCCTGATAGAGGGACTACCCGGGTCTTTAAGTTTTAGGCAAGGGTAAATGAGTTTACAAAAGCAGCAAAGGCCATTTAGAGTTGAAAAGTGATCACAGGGCTCCCATTGATACCATATCTGTGAGATCAGAGGGAACTGGAATATGTTTCCTCTTCTCTAGTTAGGGATAAGACTTTGAGTTTGAGAAAAATATCTATTAATCATGGAAAAATCAGGAAATTTAATTTGCCCCCCCCCCCCCCCCCCCCCGACAAAGAAGGTAGCCAGTCTCCTACATCTCATGTACGAACAGTGATCCCCTGAGGAGGCTTTTTCAGTTTTTAAAATACCACCTTTGAAAGAAATGTTGATATGAGGTAATGAAAGACTTGCTAGGAATGTTTTTTTTTTCCATACAATTATTTTAATTTCGCTTTTTCAAATTAATAATTACTATGTTAGTTTGGGTGATTAAAAAAAAAGTTGTTGACATCATTTGTGTTGTCATCTCAGATTTACACAATTTCCCTTGGAGTCATACTTTGAACCCAATAATCACTTCAAATTAAAACAAAAGTTATTTTCCTTTGGTACATGTATATCAGGTTTTTCCTCCAAATAACCTTCTTTTTTTTTTTAAATTCTTCTATTATTAAAAATACAACCTGTAATATTTCGCTTGGTTTGTTACTGCAGACAATTTTCAAATTTATAATTTTTCTGAATTCCTGATTTCTTTCAGATCATCAACGAGGCAGCAAAGTTCCGGTACAGGTCAGGCAACATGTTTGACGTCGGAGGTCTAACCATCAGAGCTCCGTGGGGAGCGGTCGGGCACGGCGCCCTCTATCATTCACAGAGTCCAGAGGCCTTCTTTGCACATATCCCAGGAATCAAGGTAAACATTGACTGTGCCTCTAAGACTCTATTCACACTCACTTAGAAGTCTTAAAGGGATCGTTGAGTTCTTGTTTCAGACCGCAAATGCCTTCAAAGTTCATGGTTATTACTCTTATTCTTATTTATGACATTTCTAGTTCTCTTTTTGGACCTAAAAATTGCTATGAAGGTAATTTCAGACATCCAAATGTGTGAAATTTAGCCAATACGATCATACCAATTCAGCTCCAAAAATATGATGACCGTTAATTAATTAATTGATTAATAATAACAATACAAAGGCCGGCTGGTTGTGCGTATTATAACCAACAACAAAAAGCCACAAAGAAAAACATTGGCATTGGCTGGAATAAAACGCAGAAAGTGCTCTCTCGCTTTAAACGGCTGGTTCAAATTATCTAATATTTGCCGGGCACCACAAATATTACAAATCGTTATATTTATAGATATTTCAGTCGTCTCTGAACTGATTTTTATCAATCAATCCTTTTAAAAAGACATTCTAGCAGAAAGCAACAAGTTAATAATTTTAACGTTTTTTTTCTCTAAGACTTCGTTCAGGTATGACGTGGCTAAAAAAGGCGGTGGATTTTTGTGATGACGTGAAGCGTAATACGTGTCATCTTTCTGTAGCTTATTACACAGAGCTCATTGAGTATGTGCAAGACCTATGTTGCGGCAACGCACACAGATGCCATTAATTCGCACGTAAAAACAAAGGATCTAGCTTTTTGCGGCTGTCTGACGAGTCATATCTTAACAAGCCTTAAGAAATAATTCCTGTGCTAAATATAGCTTCCTAACCCTTTGTAATTCATAATTTATAGTTTATTGATCCAGCTGTTCCACACAGGAACTCATCGTAGATAAGTGCGATAAAGAATATTGGAACAGAAAAGAAAGACAATATACAGGGTGTTACAAAAAAATGAAATCTCCAGTTGCCCGGTCAGCATCTGTCCAAGTTTGATTTCAAACCAACGTTTTGTTGCTAAGGCATATTTTTCATAAACTGACCCAACTACATTGCAGCTTCCCCAACCTGCTATATGGTGGATGTGCACTTTGGTGCTTGCTTTGCCATCAACTTACATTGTAGGATATTTTTCTTTTCTTTCTCTCTGTCTGTCTCTCTGTCTCTCTCCCTTTCTCCCTTTCTCTAATCTCTCCCTCTCTCTTTCTTGCTTGTTCTCACACTCTCTCTCTCTCTCTCTCTCTCTCTCTCTCATTCTCTCTCTCTCTCTCTCTCTCTCTCTCTTTCTATCATTCTCCCATTCAGGTTGTGATCCCACGTAGTCCCATTCAAGCCAAGGGCCTGTTACTGTCTTGCATACGAGATCCAAATCCATGTATCTTCTTTGAACCTAAAGTACTCTATCGTGCAGCTGGTAAGTATCCCAATCTAAAAGGGAGAGGGTCCTCAGTTTCCATGTGCAGTACAGTGTAGGTCATAATTCGCCGACACCAGACTTGGTGGAAATACTATTACTGGGTGTACAAGTCTTGCACGCAGCAAACCTGTGATCCCATCAAGATATACCCCCTAGTCTCTCATATGGTCTTCGATAAGGGAAATGTAAGATAATTACTTTTTCCATAAAGGGCATTTGGTGGAAAATTCATAGCACTACATGAGGCCTGTTGGTAACAAAAACGGAAGGCTAATCTTGGTGATTGACAGCACCTGTTATAGGGTACACACCCAAATGGTGTCAAATTCCTCATGAGAGCCCACGATATGTGTGCTTAATCTACATTTGCTATCGATCTCCACCTGGGCGTAGGTATCAGTGACACATGTGTGTTATGTATCCATCATGTACTATTATTATTTTGATATTTTTGTCATTTCTTTCCCATTTTATTTCTTTCATTTTCCCTGTCTCCTGTCTGTCTGTCTCTCTCTCTCTCTCTCTCTCTCTCTCTCTTTCTCTCTACTTTGTCTATCTCTCTCTCTCTCTCTCTCTCTTTCTCTCTCTCTCTCTCTTTCTCCCTCTTTCTGTCTCTTTCTCTCTCTCTCTCTCTCTCTCTCTCTCTCACTTGATATGTTATAGTTGAGCAAGTCCCAGTCAAGGATTACATGATTCCATTGTCAAAAGCAGAAGTACTACAAGAAGGTAAGTCTTAACCCATTAACTACTGAATTATCTCATCCCCATAGGCTTAATACAGGAAACACCCGGTTCCAGTAGGCAACAGGTCAATATGATGAACTTTAACCCTTGACCCCAACATTAACAGAAACTCACCATAACTTTACTTTAAAAAACATCAACTTTCTTTTTTGTTGTCCAATTTCATTCAAGTTGGTTTGGATTGGTTTTGTCACCAACCTTTTTCACCAATATTTTTCTCAGATTATGTTTTTGCCCAATTTTGCTTGTTGGAAAAGTAGATTGACCTTTAATATATCAAATCCTCTTCTTGTCAGATTCATAAGTCGTTTATCATCTTGTTGGCAAAGTAGTCCAGAAGATGATGGAAAGCAAATTTATAGTGGTGCTGGCAAAAGTACAAAACTCCTTGAATTTCTCCTTTAACCCTATGTTAACTGGGGGGGGGGGGGGTCAATTTGACCCCCCCCCCCCCCCTGTAGAAATTTCGCGACTTCTCCGAAACCGCGGCAGATATAAAATTTTCCTTTCATGACTTTTTACTTTCGAGTCTTACGCATCTTTTAAAACCATTTTTTTTTAAATCGGACCTACGGTTACAAGCTTCAAGACGTTTTGTCTTTGCATGTCAGCCCGAAAATCGCTCATTTTCGTGATTTGTGTACAAAACATAATTATGTAAAAGTCATTTTTCCTAAAAATAGATAAAACATTGGTTATTCAGTCTTGTTTAAAGTTTAGATGTTTGTTTTTGGGTCAAAATAGTTTAATTGTAGTTATAAATGAAATAAAACAACAAAAACAATAAAATACATAAGTTAAAAAAAACAATGAAATACATAAGAAATTATAAAAACAAGAGATAACTTAAGGAATAACCTGGCTCTTCCAATTTTTTGTGTTGTATTATTATTCCAAATGGTCTAATAAATATATGTAGTGAAAAAGAATACGTAAACATGAAAAATCTATGATTTATGGGCAGAAATGTGAATTTGATGACCTTATTTGCATAAATTACCATAAATATGCAAATGAGTGAATTTTTCAAAAATTTGAAATGACCATAGTATGCTATACACTTCACTTGACATGCATGCAAATGTTCGCGGCGATCGGCGGTGAAACGGCCGAGATCTTAGGGGGGGGGGGGGGGGGGGGGGGGGGGGGGGGGGTGAAATTGACCCCCCCCCCCCCCTGTAAAAACCTGGTCTGAAATAGCCCAGTTAAAATAGGGTTAATTATAATTATATTTTATTCATCTGTATGGAGCCAGTGTGGTGTTAACACTTTAAATGGATATGAGTTAATTCCCCTCTGGCTCCAAACAGACAATTCATAGGATTGTTTTTACTTCAGTATGAATAAGAATGTTTTTCATGGTATAGATAAATTGACTTCAAATTCTTGTAGCTCTAAAACAGTGGTCATTTTACTTGATTAAAAAAAAAAAAAAAAAAAAATTGTTTGTTACATATTGAGCTCACAATGAAAAAATTAATGATCTAAAGAGTGTTCTAAAGGTTTAGTACAGTCAAACCTGTCTGTAGCGACTGCCCAAGGGAAACACAAAAAGTGGTCTTTGTAGACAGGTTCCTTTAGTACATGTTTCAATGAGAAACCATTTTCAAGGGAAACAAAGACAGGTGGTCACTACAGCAGGTTTGACTGTAGTACCTCTAACAAGGCTCCAGCAATGTCATAGGTTTTATGACATCAAGTGAACTTTGCTACGTAATCACTGAGAGAATATATCGTCGGTGGGGTGACAAAACCTCGTATCTCAAAAATCATGAATGTTCAGGAGAGCGAAAAAACTTTCCTGTCTCAACAAATTCAGTGCTGTGACACCATCCTTTCTTTTTAAAACTGGAATATTTATACAACTGTTAATGTCATTGTTGAAATACAGTAAAATGATTGTTTTTATATTTGAAAGTGAGTTACGAGGTTTTTGCTTTTATCTACATTGAGATACAAGTTTTTAGTTCTTATTCAAATTGAGATACAAGTTCTTACTTTCAACTCTGAATGAGTTACGAGGTTTTACGAGGCCGTGTGTGAGTTACGAGGAAAAGGAATTACGTATCTTATGTTACGAGGTTTTGTCAGTGCAGCTTCAAAGGGGGTTAAAGTTACGAGGTTTAGTTTAAGGGTGTTTGTGTGGATTTGTGAAAAACCGAGACAGGAGGCATTCCATGGATTTATCAGGTGGTGTCTTTCAACTTTCAACTTTCAACTCTGAATGAGTTACGAGGTTTTACGAGGCCGTGTGTGAGTTACGAGGAAAAGGAATTACGTATCTTATGTTACGAGGTTTTGTCAGTGCAGCTTCAAAGGGGGTTAAAGTTACGAGGTTTAGTTTAAGGGTGTTTGTGTGGATTTGTGAAAAACCGAGACAGGAGGCGTTCCATGGATTTATCAGGTGGTGTCGTAGGCCATTAGCTACAAAATTATGCAAACAAATCAAAATCTCAAAAAATTGAGATACGAGGTTTTGTCACCCCACCGACGATATGTGAACTACAATTACAGATAGAAAGATTAAATAAGTGATTTCCACTACAAAGATTTTACCGACATAATTGCTCCTGTCAAAGTATAACAATAGCATTTACATGAGCAAAATATGATATTTTTTGTATATTTTTGTTTGTTATCTCCGTGCTACTAAAGATGTGTTTGTACAGTAAGTGTGGGTGTGATGTCCAATTGATATATTGGGGAAGGGCGTGTGCAATGACATTGATACAAAAAATAATCGCTATCACAAAAATCGACACAAGAGCCAACACAAGGGTTCGTTCACACACGATGTGATAAATCACAGCTGTTTAAAAAAAATGTTTAAATGGTGCGTGTTGGTTAATAAAATAGCTGCGCACAATGTACAGTACGTACATGTATGTATCTTAAAGGTAGTGTATCCCTTTTGCAGCCAACATCAAATTCTGTATAACTTACAGGAATTATGAATATGTCACGTATGCCCTATCTGTGAAATTTAAACGTTAGCAGTGTCCTTGTATTCAAATTATGCAAGGAAACCCGTTTACTTTCTAGACTTCACTGTCGGACACTATTGATTTAGTGACTTCTTTTTTTCTTTGGTAATAATATACATGAAATGAGCTTAACAGGGTACATGTACATGAGCATTTTTCTACGTCAATAACCCACTTCTTGTAATGGCCAAAATGTATGACCATTCGGTACAAGGGTCTGAAAATTAAACTATTTAATTAAACGAAGCACGCTTGTTAAATTTGATTCAACATTTAACAGTACTTATTTTCCCACAATTTTTTTTTCAAGCCCTTTTGTTATTAGGGAAGTTCTAACTCAGTATTATCTTTCAAATGCCGTTGGAATTTAATCTCTTCATTTTTTGGGCCTGCAAATATGAAGTGTATTACGCTTAAATTATTTTGCCTCAGCGGTTTAACTTGTCGTTTTTGCATGCCATTTGTGAACGAAGCTTCAAAAAAGATACAGCTAAGTCAATACCCTGTCATTCATTATAGATTAGATGCAAACATGTGGCTATTTCACATGATAATGTCTCATGTTTGGTTAATAGATTAAGCATATATTTAGCACTTGTCCGACACACACCATTTTTCATTAAAAAATTATGTTTACCATAGTTAAAAAATTAAGTGTTTGACTAATTTAGCACTTGTCAGACACACACAAACTTTTTCATTTAGAACTGAAGTTTAGTTAGAAAATGAAGTGTTGCATATGAAGTGTTTGATATTTTTTAATTAAAGACATTTATTCGAATTCAAATTTGACATTGATAGTCAGCTCAGACACAGACAGGAGGGCTATACAAAAAAACAAAAAAAATTTGAAGTAGTTGTTGTGAATACAAAACATGATATCCTTATACACTGTGACATTGCAGATGCAAAACTTTGTCGGGCATAAATTCTTGACTGGGTTTTAACTATTTGGAGTGTTACAAACTATACTGAAAACTGACATGTCATGTGTGTCTTTCATAAGGTGCAAACACAAATCCTAGTCAAATTTACTCATCATTTTATGTTATAGGTTTGTTATGAAAGGATAAAGAAATGATATAGAGAAGTTATAACCTATCCCTTTAATGAGAAGAAGTTATAACCTATCCCTTTAATGAGAAGTTTGAGTTCAAGACCCCATTGTGCAAAACTTACTATTGATGGTAACTTTGCCATTAATGGTTGCTTCCATGCATACCTTGATTTGATTGGCTGTTAACTGATGTTGTCATTGTTATATTGATGACACATAACAAAAGTAACAAATCATTTCTTACACATTTGATATAAGAACTTATTGTGGATCACATATTGGAGAAAAAGCGACATCGCACAACAAAAAAGCAACTTCATGTACATCTATTAAAAATCGATCGTGACCATATGAGAAGAATAATATGATCATCATAATGATCCAACTCACACTTAGTCCAGGAATTGGCAGATTTAATTTAATGTCCAATCCAATACACCAGTTTACGGTTACATCAGTGCGCATGCGCAGACATGGGCGCCATTTTAAATTACGAGTAAACAAATCCAATGACCTAGAGGTCAGTGGTATTTCAGAGATGCCAACTAGTACGGATTTCCCGTAATTGGTACGGAAATTAACGACCATTACGGCAGTACGGAATGTTGTCTAAAAATTACGTTTTTTTTTTTTTTTTTTTTTTTTTTTTTTTTTTTTTTTTTTTTTTTGCGCATAGGGATCTATCGTAGCAAGTGCTGTACAGTATGGGTGGCCATCCAGCACTCGCTGCATGAGAAAGATGGAAAATTATCAAGTATTCTCTTAATAGAAGCCAATTTTTCATTGAAAACTTATGTGTTGTGATGAACTAAAAATCAATATTTAGCAACTTTGTGGGAGTAAAATCACAACAAATTTCAGATAATCATGCGCGCATGCGTCCGCTTGCCATTCTTTTAAGATTCATGGTGCCGCATAGGAAATTACTGATTTATTCCCCAAATTACTGATTTATTCCCCAAATTACTGATTTTGAGCCTTATGGTTACTGATTTGTGCTCTGAAAGGTTGGCATCCCTGGTATTTATGCGTAAATGAAGATTGCGCCCATGCAAATGATGTGCGCGCACAACGCAGCGCGCAGGCAGTGATGTCATCATAATTTGCATGGGCGCATTCTTAATTTATGCATAAACCACTGACCTCTAGAGGTCATTTGGTTTGTTTACTCGTAACTTAAAATTGCGCCCATAACCGTAAACTGGTGTATTATGCGATCTCCCCCTACCTGCTGCAAACCAAAGATGGCCTGATCCACAATTCATATGCTCAATGCTTTTTTCACTGGGCGCATAAATCCAGGTACATAACGCCATCTACGGCTTCCAAGAGGTATGGGGGGATCAATGCGGAGATATTGTTAAGATCTTGTTTGATGTACCCTTGAATCCCTCTCAAGGCTCTTCAATATTATATAATTATATGTTGTGTAAAGAGTTTTGAGACAACCAGAAAAAATGTGATATCTTGCGCTTTGAGTAGAAGTACCAGGATTACCGTGCAGTAGATTGTCAAAATCCCATGATTTGGTGTGCGTAAATGAGTAAAAAAGGTGAATATGTGTTGCAATACGCTCAGGCTAAGACAATGGATGTATGCGCACAGCCCTTGTAAAATATGGGTAAGGACAAAATGGGTTTTTCTCTGGGTGTGTGCAAGTTAATACCAAAACATAAGGATGTTATGGTGAAAATTGAGATACTAGGTTTCATACATTTAATAATAATAATATTGAATGGCTTTTCTTTTGTTGGACACAAGGCTATATCTCTCTCCCTTTGAGAATATTTCACTCACGCTGACTTATGCAATATGTTCTTCATTCGGTTCTGGGAAATACCCTTGTATCCTTCTGAAGGCCATTAAATATTATATGATAATAATAATAATAATATTAATAAAAACGTTGCTTATAAAGCGCTTACCACCGAAGTCTCAAGTGATTGTTATTTCTTTTTGCAGGCAGTGATGTGACCCTCGTGGGATGGGGTACCCAGATACATGTTCTGAGGGAGGTTGCTCAGATGGCCCAAGAGAAGCTTGGAGTCAGCTGTGAGCTCATCGACCTGGTCACCATCTTACCCTGGGACAAGGATACTATAGTCAAGGTGAACAATGCTACCTCCTTCCCCTTTCTGTTCCCCCTCTCCCCCTTTCCTTCTCTCCCCCGTCCCTTCTCCCTCCTTCCCCTTTCTGTTCGCTCTCTGCCCACTACCCCCATTCCACCTCTCCCCTTCCCCTTTACCCTGCCCCCTCCCCAATCGACCTGGTCACCATCTTACCGTGGGACAAGGATGAACAATGCTACCTCCTTCCCCTCTCTGTTTCCCCTTCTTCCCACTACCCCCATTCCACCTCTCCCCCTTCCCTTCTCCCTCCTTCCTCATTACCCTGCCCCCTCCCCCATCACACTTGTTACCATCTTACCCTGGGACAAGGATACTACAGAGATGCCAACCCTCCCGATTTCATCGGGAGGCTCCCGATAATTCACCCCAACTCCCGACCATACAATTTCCATCCTTATCCTCCCGATTTAAAAAAAAAAAAAAAAAAAACGATTCCCCCCCCCCCCCCAGTATATATTAAATGAGAAATATCGTGTGTTAACTTTAGCATGTAGTATTTCCACTATGTTAAAAGACAAAGTAGCAAAAGATTGTTTCAGCATATGGATCGCTGTAACTAATGCGTGGATATTGACACAGAATCCAAATGGCGGAAAATCAGCAAAAGAAGACCAAGATATAGTCTCAGAAGTATAAGACCGATACAGTATCAAGTACCCGTGTATTCGGAAGTCTGAAAGGAATTCATCATGCATTTTGTACAATTTGTAATTTATTTTTTAAAAAAGTGGGAATTATTTAACTAAATACACATGTAAAATGCTGCGAAATAAGGCTCAGATTGCACCAGAGATCATCTAGAACCCCAGAGCTTCCAGGGCCCTAAAGCAGGCCCTGGACCCCGGCCGCATGGGTCGGGCGCTAGGCGCTCGACATGTGCGCTACGCGCACATTATGTGGTGTCGGTTACAAATCCTCCCTATTTCTGTTTTCCAAAAGTTGGCATCTCTGATACTATAATAAAGGTGAACAGTGCTACCTCCTTCTCCTTTCTGTTACCCCCTCTCCCCAGTACCCCTATTCCACCCCTGCCCCTTCCCTTCTTCCTCCTTCCCTGTTACCCTTCCCCCTCCCCAATTGACCTTGTCACTATCTTACCCTGGGACAGGGATACTATAATCAAGGTGAACAATGCTACCTCATTCCCTCTCTGTTTCCCCCTCTTTACCCCACTACCCCTATTCCACCTGCCCCCCCCCCCCCCCCCTTCCCTCCTTCCTCATTACCCTGCCCCCTCCCCAATTGACCTTGTCACCATCTTAACCTGGGACAGGGATACTATAATCAAGGTGAACAATGCTACCTTTTTTACCTTTCAGTTCACCCCTCTTCCCACTACCACCATTCCACCTCCCCCCTTCCCTTTTCCCTCCTTCCCTGTTACCCGGCCCCCTCCCCAATTGACCTTGTCACCATCTTACCCTGGGACAAGGATACTATAATCATGGTGAACAACGCTACCTCACTCCCTCTCTGTTTCCCCCTCTTTTCCCACTACCCCCATTCCAACTGCCCCTCCCCAATTGACCTTGTCACCATCTTACCCTGGGACAAGGATACTATATTCAAGGTGAACAATGCTACCTCCTTTCCCTTACTGTTTCACCCTCCCCCCCCCCCTTCCCCTTTTCCTCCTTCCCCTTTACCCTGCCCCCTCCCCAAATGACATGGTCACCATCTTACCCTGGGACAAGGATACTATAATCAAGGTGAACGATGCTAACTCCTTCCCTTTCTGTTTCCTGCTTCCCAATACCCCATCCCACATCTCCCCTCTCCCCTCTCCCTCCCCTCCATCCTCCTATCACTATCGACCGTGTTACCCTGGGACGAGAACATAATATCCAAGGTGAACAACTCTACCCCTTCCCCCTTTACCCTTCCTCCTTCCTCCATTCCCCTTTTTAACAATTTTTTTAACAACTCCCCTTTAACAATGACTGCTCTAAGGTTCCAACTACCGGTACCAGCTGGGCAAGCTTGGTAAGCTGGCAACATGTTGAAGTGAATTGCATACACATCCTCAAGTGAGAATTCTCCAGTGGTCTTAGTTTTCCTATCAACCATAAGATCACTCAGGGTTTAAAACTATGAATAAATTTCAAGTTTTTGAAACTGCAAGTATGTCTTCACGGTCAGTAACCACATGATAGCCTCAGTGTTGAATCTACGAGCTCAACTTTAAGTGAACAGACTTTCGTGTGAACCTAACTAATATGATATGAGATTGCGGCGAGGTCAGGGCATGTGATACGTAAATCCCAGAGGCAGTCCTCAATGTGATATTGATGCTGTGTACATTTCTCTATATTGCCGCTGTTAAAGTAAACCCTACCGGCGGTCCTCAAAGTGATATTGACGCTGTTTACATTACTTGAAATAGATTCTCTATTGTTTATTCTGTTGACCCTGGCTTCCTTTGTTTTATCGAGATGTGATAAGAATTATAATGGTTTTGTGGTATGTACATGTAAATATGTTTTTGTTTTGATTTTAGTTAATAGCTTGAAATTGCTGTCTCTTTCTCTCTATTTCCTTCTCTCTCTCTCTTTCACTCGCTCTCTCTCTCTTTCTCTCTCTTTCTCTCTCTTCTCCCTCTCTCTCTCTCTTCTCGCTCTTTCTCCTCTCTCTCTTTAAAAAAAAAAATCATGATCGGAAGAACGTGCGAAATCTTGAAAGATCCACTACGCGTGTATTAAAACAAACTACACCATTTGCCAATTTTGTGTTCTGCAAAGTGACAATTTAATACCCGACTATCAAAGACAATCGATTGCAGGTGCATTCCACAACACCCAGTAGCTTAGAAGGCCTCAAATTTACAAACATGGGCATGGGCAAAACAATGTGCTTCTAGAGGTAACAATTGAAGACCATTGTTTTATATAAAGACGTTATTGGCATGGGGCCCAAGAACGTGAATGATGAATGGTGAGAAAAATAGTTTTCATTGTTTTGGAGCCTTAAGCTTACTGTTGATATTGGCTGACATTTACAGAATGAGATAATACAAGACCTTCGTGTATTCAAGTAGATCAAATTGGTCTTCTTGGAATTTAAATGGATATTAAATGTATCAGGATAATTACCCCCTGGACAATCACTCCCCCCCCCCCCCCAATGACAATTACCCCCTAAGTAAGACCTAAAACAATTACCCCCCCCCCCCCCCCCCCCGGACAACCAGCCGAAAAACAATTACAGTCTTCCATAGTTTCCATAGTCCATTTCTCTCTATACAGTGGGAGTCAAAAAAGTTTGCACCTAGTACATTGCTAATTATTCTAAAAAGCATCTATGAACAGTAAATTATTATACATCTTATGAAAGAGTGTTTTATCCCAAATCATTTGGTATCATTTTTGTTTGGTATGTGTTCACGCTTGGATGATTGAACAGGAGGCATGGTTTGCAAAAATCAATTTGCGCCAAAGTTGCTTGTGTGATGTTTGAATAAAACAATTGGGATTAGGGTATTAATTTGGTCTTTGCAGATCCAGATAACATCCCTAACAAAATTAATCATACCTCACATATCAAATATCGAATATATCAATTATCAACAAACATTTGTGCTTGTGCGTGTGTGTGTGTGACTTTGCTTCTGCAAAAAGCATACGCAATGCATTTCATCTGATACATTCAATTCATTCTCTCACTCCGCTAATCCCAACCTAATACATGCTGTGGGCATCAATTTGGCGCAAGTCGATTTTTGCACTCTCGCAAACAATGCCTCCTGTTCATCCTAGCTTGAACACATACCACACAAAAATGATACCAAATGATTACGGATAAAACACTCTTTCGTATAATAATTTACCGTTCATAGATGTTTTTTTTTAAATAATTTGCAATTGTCTAGGTGTAAACTTTTTTTTGACTCACACGGTATCTCTCTCTTTTATGCTCTCTCTTCCTCTCTCTCTCCCTCTCTCTATCTCCCCCTCTTCCCCCCTCTCCCCCCCCTCTCTCTCTCTCTCTCTCTCTCTTTCTCTCTCTTTCTCTCTGTCTCTCTCTCTCTCTCTCTCTCTCCCCCTCTTCCCATCTCTCTCTCTATTCTCTCTCTCTCTTTCTCTCTCTTTCTCCCTCCCTCCCTCCCTCCCTCCCTTAAATGTTGTGTAATTTTGCACTATGTACATTTACATGCATATTGCATATATATAGTTCCTTCCCAATATCACTCTTAGATTTTGATTACTTTGATTCAATAATGCAGAGATTATTCAATAAAACATTTTCTAAAAAACAAACAAACACAATATTTAAATTCTTGAGAATTGGTATCCATTTATCCATCTCATAATAATGTATCCAATTTTTATATGTTATACAGATTTCAATTTTTTGAAATGATAATTGATATATTGTCTCGTGCACAATGCCTCTATTCACTTCAGATTAATTGAATTTTATTGATTTAAGCAAACGAGAGAGTGTCAACATTCATCGGATATGCCATCATCGATTGACAGCTGAATAATCTTCATGCTACCTTATTTCAGTGACCTCCATGTCACTATGAAAACCTGTACAAACGTTTTTTTATAATTATCTTTTATTGTTAAAAAGGTGTTAACTGATCTCATACCCTCTAACACAGAGTTAACAATAACACTCTTTTCATTCTCAACCACTAAACAACACTCAATATATCTTTAGGTAATTTTTAATTTTTTTTTAAATTTCTTTTGTTTGTTTGCTTTGGATTTTTTGTTTTTTCGGGGGGGGGGGGGGTCTTTTTGGCTATTTTTTAGTGAGGTCATGACAAAAAGAGTGGTAAATAATCATGTTTTCATCCAATTGTTTATGGTATCTTGTATTGCAGTCGGTAGAGAAGACTGGTAGACTACTGGTTGCGCACGAAGCACCAATCACAGGTGGATTTGCATCAGAAATTGCCTCCAGTGTACAGGTGAGAAAATATCCCAACCTTCAACGTTATTCCAAGTGTTCATTGATTCATTCATAAAGATTATCCTTGTATAATCTGCTTGTACTTAAGTTTCAATGGCAATTGTGTGCCTCAAATATTGGCGCATGGTCATGCCAATATTTGAATATATTTGCAATGAAATGTGGATAAAGTACTGCACATCCACTTCTTACAATACAAACCTTTACCAAGTTGTGTGGTCTTTGTAGACAGGTGATCACTAAAGCAGGTTTGACTGTAGTACAACATAATAGGAGACATTAAGAATATCAACAACAGTAACCAGGGAGTTGACGTCATGCAACCTCGAGCCTATATTCCATGTTTCAAAGCTTTTCATATTTTTGGAAGCCCTCTTTTTTTTATCACTCGCATGATGAGAACAGCCATCACAGCAATTATTTTAATCACCTATTTACAAGTAATACATCACATGCTTTGAAAAACAATTTGACATCAGCCCTGTATTTTGAAAATCATGAACCTGCAAGTTACATTGTGGTTTCCTCAGGGTTTGTTTGGTAATGAACTGCTATCAAACAAATATTATTTGAAGGTCACTCCGACAAGATAACCTTACAATTATAAAACCTTCAAGTATGTTTCATCTCCCCGGTTTGTAATATTTTGAAGCCACCGCAGAAAAGCGATAACATTGTTTGGGTAGAGTAGCAAGTTCAAAGGACGCTGAATTGCTCCCCCCCCCCTCCCCCCTCTCTCTCTCTCTCTCTCTCTCTCTCTCTAAAACAATTGACATTATCATTGTATGCAAAATGACGAGAACAAAAACAAGGGGGTAACATCCTGAAGTTTAATCACCTCAAAAGTGTCACATAGTGAGATTTAGTAGATGCAAGTATACAATACAATGGAAATACCTCTGAAGAGATACCTTATGAAGTAGTTTCTGTCATTTTGCAAAAAATAAAAAAATAGAGATAAATATGAAATATACTGTGATTGAAGGGGGGGGGAGGGGATATGTAAATGTTATGCCCTTGAAAGTCTCAAGGATATCCCCCTACCGCTAGCTTACAATACCCATGAAATTCAGGGATGCACAATTTGTCGTTGTTAAAATGGCTATTTAGAAACTTTCTTAAACATAAAAAAGTGAGTGTAATGTGGAGTTATTCTGTCATTTTATCACAGTGGAAACTATAATTCTACCAGAAAAATACATGTACCTGTTTGTTTGTTTTACCTGACTGTTAAGAAAGCATGTGTTTGCTTTAAGCTTTACATGTAAGTCCTCTTCGAGAGGCTCGGTAAATGCCTTACCAAAGGGCACTAGCGCATCGCCTGGTTTTGAACATGGGACCTACCCGTTACGAGACCATTGCTCTACCACTGAGCCATCATGCCCCCTGCATCTATATCAACATGTATCAGAAAATTGATAATCTACGCAGAATTAACACTTATTCTTGGGGAGACAAGTAGAGAAGGAACACTTGAATGTGGTTTTTCCCTTTCTGTTTCAACACTTCACATCACTCATGATATGATTGCACAATGTTTTCCCCAAACACTTGGAAGATATCATCTGTCAAGAGCCAGGATGGTATAACATTGTGTCAATAGCTATCATTAAAGAGAAGGTTGAGTTCTGTAAGAGATGAAAAATAATTTGTGGGCGTTATCATTGTATCATGCAAGTGTGGAGAAACATCAGATAAAAAAATCTTCCCTGAAAAGGCATGGCTCTTCAAATGCCTTCATATTCTAAATATGGCATGTAATATCATACAAATCAGGACAGATTTGTATGCCACATGTTCATGTAGTCTCATATACTGTACATCTTTCTGTGCTTGTAACTTTACCAAGACTCAGCCAAATTTCTTATCATTTTGATGATTCCAGAACCTTGCAGTACACACCAATACTTATATGCTACATGATCAACCTTTTGTGATTGATTCCACAACCTTTCTTTCACTATGCAATCTCATGACCAGAACTCAACTTTATCTTTAAATGTTTTTCTAGTAGCTCTTACAGGCTTGAGATATCTCATGTAAAGTGGATGGAAGGAGTATTGTCTGGAAATCTTCTTGCCAGGTCCTTCATGTGATGCCTTACAAGAGGATGTTTCCCTGTAACAAAACATGCAGTAGAAGAACAAAGGGGAGTGCACTTTTGAGAAGCTTTGGCGAGGCTCTCGACATTCATGGGACTATTTCATATTGACGGCAGCTTGATGCAACAAAGTATCTCAAATTTGTGTTGCAGGACTGATTCTACAACAATCATTGTTCTGTGGTAATTTCCTACACCTATGGAATGTGTAACTTCAACCCGAACCCAACACTATAACTAACTAACCCTAACCCTAAACCTAAACCTAAACCTAACCTAAAACCTAATGGCAACCCTAATCTTAAAGTCTGAATCAGTTGTTGCCGGAGTAAATGCTCAGGCACAGGCAGGGCTCCACACTAACATTTTTGAAAGGGACTCCATGTTTAAGTTTGTGTAGTCTGTTTGCATGAGCCCTACCGTATGTTGAAATTTTGAATTGTTTTGGGTCTGGACTTAGGTTTTGGCCTTTGGGTGCCAATGTTTTGAACCAACATGGAACATACAAAATGAAAGGTAACTGGGAGTTCAGGGCCCCATTTCACAAAACTTGTCATCAGTGACAAATGACAGTTTCTTTATAAGCTAGTGAAATCCTTGTTTTCTGATTGGTTATCAGCAGATTTGTAACTGATTTTTGCCATTTGTTAATGAAAAAAGGCTTTGTGAAACGGGTCCCAGTAATGAGCAGTTTCAAGAGAAACTATCCTGGGTAATATCCTTGATTGTTTAACATCTAGGCTTATTTTATCGGACAAGATATTAGAAATTGAATGAAAACGTATAGGAAATCAAATCAAATACATTAAAAAGTGCAGCTCATTGAGTGATTTCAAGTTGGGTGTTTAAGGCTGGTGTTAGTGTTTAATAAACACTAACACCAGCCTTAACACCGAAATGGAAATCAGTTGGTGTTAAGGCTTTGACCTCTGAATATCGTCAACTTCCGGTAGCTAGTGTTATCGATTTTGCAAAATTGTCGTCTGCTGAACCGACCTTTGTGGCTGGTGTTAATATTTTACGTACAAATGTCCTATTCACTAACACTAGCCCCTAGGGATTAAGCAAATGTTGATTTCCAGTTCGGTGTTAGTGTTGTACCCGCACACAGTCAACGCACGAACGACGCCAATTTATTGTCTGACGATCAAATACTAATATATGAAACAGGTAATTCATATATTCTTTTGTGTAAAATTAGTTATTTTATAAGACCAGAGAAATAGGTGTAAATTTATTCTGTACTTTTCATGATATCTTTAGTTTTGATGTACTATTTTAAATCATCGTCGTGAAATCAAGTATGTGGTGACGTCACGGCTGGTGTTAAGCTATCGATTTTGATATCGGTATCGAGCTCTTAATTTCATCAGTAAATTTTCCGCTCGATTTAAGAGCTCTTGACTGCTCTAAACACTAACACTAACACTAACACCAAACTTGAAATCACTCACTGTACATGTATGTTTGGGACTGCTTGTATACCTGCTCAATTTCCTTTTTTCTTTCTTTACCAATTCCTCAGCTATTGTGTGTGTTTATTTTTAACAGTTTTTTTTCTATAGCTGAATGTCTAAAACTTTGTAGTTTGAATATTCAATGTAAGTTTTAAGCCTGTGAGAACTTATTTTCCATGATTATCAAAACATAGCATTACCTTTAACTTTATTGGATCAATAGCATACTTTTTAGCTGGAAAAAAACTACCTTATGCTACGGTCACAAAGGTTTGTATGAACAATAATTTTGTACGAATCTCCCTGTTTTTCCATTGTCTTCCCGAATTTCCATTGTCTGAAAATCGTTTGTACGGCGTTCGTAGCAGTTCGTAATGGCATTTGTGACCGAGGCTTTAGGCTGCAAATGTAAATGTTGATCTCCCTTGAATGTCTGTACATACAATAGAGCATTCCCAGAATATATGATAAAATCCTCCCCCCATCCCCCCCCCCCAAAAAAAAAAATAAAAGCACATCTTGTCCATCAAATAGTTTCTAGGAATTGAACTTGATGTAATCCTAAGTTTTTAACCAAATATTATTGTTGTTGTAGTCATGTATGATAGATTTAGTGATAACTGCTATCATTTATAGCTAGAACTGCTTTATATTTGTTTCAACTGAAAATTTAACTTGATGTTATCGCACTATATGTCCATTCCTTAGTATCACATGTATTTGTCAAGGCAGACATTTTTGTATGTTTATACTGCATACACTAATGTTACATGGGAGGGAAGAGTAAATTGACATTAGGGGATGTTTATCGATGCCTTTGTTTGTTCTTTGTGTACAGATGCTACATGTACAGTATATACATGTACTAGCACATCACTGACACTAGCGCACCCTGGTATCTAATTATCATTAGGGTCATCTTCATTTTGCCATATATTTGAAGTAGCCCATTGTTTTAAAAAATCTACATTAGCCTGAAGTAGTCTACTTTTAATGTTTGTGCTCGGAATAGTGGCTTGAACTATTTATTTCACGCAAGCTATGGCTTCTTCTTAAATAATGCTGAAGCACTTTGGCTTGTGATGTTCTCTGAAGCTCAAGTAAATTCTCCGATCAAATGGGCCTTGCCCAACTTCGTCTATTTCCTTCAGAAGCATTGACATGGTAAAAATTACCCCGCATATCCACAGACCTGGGCCCTGTTGCAAAAAACTTACCATTGATGGTAACTTTGCCATCATGGGTAACTACCATGGTAACCTTGATTTTGATTGGCTGTTGAGCCCTGTTACCATGGTAGTTGCCATTGATGGCAAAGTTACCATCAATGGTAAGTTTTATTCAACGAGGCCCAGAAGTCCCACTTTAATTTTGTGTCTTTAGAATAATCACTGCCATAGTTTATATGGAGGTGCTTCATGAATAACTTTTATTTGAGAAGAATACTTCCACCTGTGTATCACAGAATATACATGTACTGTCGGCGCATAAATGGAAAATGATTAGATAACTTTCATGAACACGTATCCAATATTCATCTCAGTGCGTTTTACAATTTTGCATCAATGACCTTTAGGTATCTGCCCATGTGTAGATGGTATCTACAAACTGTCTTATATCTCAAGCTCAATGTTCTTCAGGCTAATAGTAAAGCACCCAATGTATCTAGATGAAACCTCAGTCACACCGGCTGCCAAACCAACCAATCCTCAGCCATTCAGGATAATAACAATTGTTGTCCAGTCTGTTGTTAATGCAGTGTAGCTCAGTAATACTGTTTTCACACTGGCACAAATTGCTTAACCCCGGACTAGAGGTAGGGTTAAAGTGGGTCTTAGCCCCACCTATAGTCCCAGGGTTATGCTTATTCCAATTTCTGTTCAGACAAGTAATTACCAAAGTGGGCTAGCCCCACCTATAGTACGGGGTTAGCTGGCCCTGCACAAAAGCAATTGTGGTGCTAACTCCGCAATTGCGGTGCCAAGCAAATGAATGAGAACAGAAATGAAAAATAGTCTGGTACTACGCAATGGACCGGATTAATGAATGTTCACACTATACAGCTACATGTAGTACGGGGCTAAAGATTTGCAGTGAAAACAGCATGAATTTTCTTATTCCGGGGTAGGCGCTTAGTCCGGGGTAAAGCAAAGTATGAGGCTAAGCAAAACAAGTGTGAAAAGAGTATCATAGAGGTGTGCCCGGGGTTCAGATACAGTACAGACCCTACAATACCATGCTGATCTAGTAAATGCTTTGTAGCAGAACCTTGAGCTAATTTTCCATCAAAGTACATGTACGTATGTAAATCGATTTCTTTTGTAGTCATATGGCACTACATAAATTTACACGTATAGGTGTAGAGTTTAAGTGGAAAAGGAAAATGGATCAATAATTCATGGTTCAAATTTCAGACCTATATCTTGCTTTGTTTTAATTTGCCTGTGCCGTTATCTACCTAGATGAGAAAAATATCTACTCAGTTGGTTCCTATCATTAACGATTGCTATGGCAACATGGTGTTGATGCAAAAAATGTGTGTAGTGAGCATTTTATTTCAAGGGAATTTGGTGCCTTACAAATCTCATATATTATTATTATTTTTATTTTAAAATTTGCATCTTTAGTCTTTACAATGAATCAAATTATTTATAGCTCTGATGTCAAAGACAATCATCAGGAATATTAGAGATTGTGCACATGCAGCTGAACAGTGAATCTGAATATTGGAATATTATACAAGTAGTGTTAAATGATAGACTGCATCCTCAGCTTTGGGTGCATCTTTGTCTCTTTTGTAAAAAGTGTTTAAGTGCTGGACATTTACTTCTTGGAAGTTTTTAATAACGAAGAACTACAGTACTGTACGTTCAGTATCTGTTGTCTTTGAAAGTATTCTTATTTTTGTCCATATAACTTTTTTTCAGGAGGAAACAGCATATTATTATTCTGAATTTGGTTGTTTCATGGAAAATTCTGTTTATTGTTATCACTAGAACTCACCACTTCCTGTAGCTGATTATCTTCCAGGGGGTTTTTCACAAAGATTCTAAGTCGAACTTGACTCTTAGTTGGACTTAAAAATTATGGAGAGCCATTTGTAGCCTTAAAATGAAATATATTCAAAAGCGAGAAATTAAATATTTTAGACTTTTTATAAATTCCACATCAAGAACATGAAATCTCCTTGATATAAAAAAATATGAATGATTTGAATCAACATTTTATGCCTTTTATAATAACTTTTAAAAAGTATTTTCATTGATGCTGATGACTTTCCATAATTGTTTAAGTCCAACTTAGAGATGAGTTCAACTTACGATCTTTGTGAAACACCCCCAAGAGTGTTTCCTTCATCTAGAAGCCCCTATCCAGAGGGTCTGTGGCTGGGACTGGCTTTGTGCCCTTCTACATTGTACATGTAGCAGAGATGCCAACTGTTCCGTTTTTGCCGTATTTGTTCCGTTTTTTCGCTATGAATACGGCAGTACATTTTTTGTATGTTTTGTTACGTTTTTCTTTTTTTTTTTTTTTTTTTGTGACAATTTTCTTAATTTCTGATCATGAGCTTTGTGTCGTAAGTGTATTATGCATCTACATTTTTGCTCTTAAGAATACTTTTTTTTTTGAAGAAGGTTGGCATCTCTGATGTAGTACCTCCCCAACAAATGGTGGGAGAGGGGTCGGGTGGGGATTAAAGTCCCTTTGGCATAAAAGGGGGTATAAATTCATGGTATATTTTTGATGGTTTGTCTGACAATTCCATAAATCATCATCACTAGAACTCACCACTTTCTTTACCTTGCTCTACCTTTCCAGGAGGAGTGCTTCCTGCAGCTAGAAGCCCCCATACAGAGGGTCTGCGGCTGGGACTCGCCCTTCCCTCATATATTTGAGCCCTTCTACCTCCCGGACAAATGGAGGTGTCTGGACGCCATTAAGAAGATGATCAACTACTGAAGAAAATCTTGCAATATTTATGGTGAGTAATGGTGTCTAGCCTACATGCTATATTCTTATTTTGTCTCCCAGGAGGAATGAGGCTCATCCCCACCCCTCCCCTTCTCATCTGTTACCCCCCCCCCCCCCCCCCCCCACCCTCTCGGTTCCTTATCCTCTTTCCTCAATCAGAGTTTGTAAATTCAGCATGTATTATAAAAATCACTCTTACGTCCTACCTGAATGATAGGTTGAGGGCAGTCACTTGCAACTTGCGACTATCACTTTTTTTTTCTCCAATAGAGAGTGTGCAATAGTTTCCGGTACGATCAATTATTCTCAAGTTCACAATACAAAGGTTTGCATGTGGAGGGCACAAGTCCAGAGGAAACATCTGGGCAGAAATTTAGGATTAGCATTCCATCCTCATTTCCAAAATCAATTATTTTACAGAATGTTAGATTCTTTCCTCATTTGCTGCATGATGTCCTGTTGGAGAATTAACCCAATTTTGACAGTTCTAGCATTTCCTTTCATTTAATTCAATATCAAGCACCTCAAAATTAGTAAAAATTAACTTTTACATTACTGAACTAGATCTACAATGTAGGAGCAAGTGGGAATGAAAGCCTTGAAGGCCTGTATTCTACTAAAATTGATAACCCAATGCAGGGTTTAAAGGTACTATGTCCCTTTTGCAGCCAACCTCAAATGCTGTAGAACTTTGCAGGAATTATGAATATGTCATGTATGTCCTATCTATGAAATTTAAACGTTAGCAGTATCCTCATATTCAAATTATGCAAGGAAACCCGTTTACTTGCTGGACTTCACTGTCAGACACTATTGAGTGACTGACTGGCTTTTTTCTTCTTTGGTAATAACATACATGAAAAGAGTTGTAAAGGGTACATGAGCATTTGTCTACATCAATAACCCACTTCTTGTGATGGCCAAGATTAAACTGATTGAATCTTTGCGCAGCATAAAACGTATGACCATTCGGTACAATTGTCTGAAAATCAAGACTATTACTTTTGGGCTCTATAGCCCTAAAGTCGATTTGACAACTAATAGTCGTTATTTTCCCACTTGAAGCCATTTTCAAGCCCCACCTTTTTTAGGGAAGTTCTAAATTAGTATTATCTTTCAAATGCAGTTGGAATTTAAGTTTTTCATTTTTGTGGCCTGCAAATGGGACATAGTACCTTTAAGATGTTTTTTTCCAGAGTTCAAAGGTCAAAGGTCATTTTTTTCATTTTTTATGTACATGTATGTGATTGTAGACCCAGGGTCAAGGTTAACTGGATTTTAGTAGAATGGGAACTGTGAATTTTATTTGTGTCCAGCTAGAATGTATGAAATCAACAATAAGTGAACAAACAACGTTAATACCCAGCAATCTATGGGCTAAAAGTCACTAGAAGGAGTATAAAGAAATGAACTTTTAAATGTAAAAGTTAAACACTGCACACGTAACCCAAGTCGACTTTGGCTCTGTGTGGGCCCTTATGGTGGGCCCTTTTCGATGCAAGCCCATAAGTATGCATTGACTAGTGTACCCACAAGTCGTGTCACGTTAATTCAGAGCGTTTTTAAACTTGCAGTACTCTCTTTAATATAGAAATAACATTTGAAGCTCATATTGGGAATACTTACACTGTAGTATAGTGACAAGGAACCTCCAACATACAGAGCCAACTACTTGTTGGTAATTGGTACACTTTGATTAAAAGTAGGAACTACAGTGACAATATGACCCGTTGTTATAGGAACTGCCATCAATTAATTAAAGCCCTACTGCATTACTTATAGCTACTTGCCCCCTCTATATAGGAAACAATGCCTAATTGGTGACCATTGGTCCCCCATGGTCCCCTTTTTCTTATGTTAATCTAGAGCTGATTTGATGAGATAACCACCTGTCAGTAACCATGCAGGGAGGTCTAATCCCTCCTGGCCAAACTAGTGCAGATAGGCTTTAAAAGTGTAACATACAGTGACAATATATTACTCTTCTACTAGGAACTACCATCAATTAATTAAAGCAGTAAACATATCCTGGTTTTTGCGTGTTGATTTTTTGCTTTTCTAGGACACAAGAAACATAAATCCTTTCCGGTGTATACATATACATGTATATAGTGTTACATAAACATTTCTTAAATTACAAGACAGTTTGTTTCCTTGTTCTGAACTTTCTTTTTTCAACTAATTTAAAAAGCATGAAGATCTTTCAACTTAATTGACGGAATTGAACTACTTGAATGTAATGAGAAAGGAAAGTGCAATGTGTGAATGAAATATCCTTTCTACCCAACTTGTGTAAATGTGTGCTATGTGGTATCTGGTATGTGGTAAGCCTCTTTTCTTTTTTTTTCCTTTTTCCTTTTTTCCTGCATGTATTTAATTTACTCTTCCACAGGGTTCCTTTATGAACATACCGGTAGTCATTTTTACAAAAGATTGATACATGCACTATTCCATGACTAGTCATCTAAATATTCAAACAATAAACTATTACAAAATAATCTCGGCCGCACAGCGACATAACAGCTATTAATCTTAACAAAATATAATGTGTAAACCAATTCTATAACTTAAAAAAAAGCAAACTGAACATAGAGACTCAGAAACATTTTGAAAAATGAAACAATTTTTTCACGAATTTTTTTTCTTTTAGATTTTGTTTTTGCTGTATATCTTTCCACATCATAAAAGTTTTAACAGCTGACATAACTTTCAAACAGTGGTATCTGATTTTTGCATTTGGTTGAATAGATTTCTTATCTTATAATAGTTAAGATACAATTAAAAGCGTTGTTATGATCTCCAATCAAGTCAGACTATGTGGTGTACATGGATATTTTATGTTTCAAGTACTTTCTCACATAATGACATTTGGATACATATTTCAATTTGGGTTTATAACTTTTCAAGTGGATAGTTGATGCACCATTTCAAATAATGAGAATTTATATTTCTTTGTTAAGAATTGAAAACAAACTACTTTCTGTAAGTGTTTTGAATTGCTCAAGTGTATGGATATATTACAATAACAGGAATAATATGGATTTCATATTCAATTGTTTAAGTTAAACAAAAGCTTTGAATTGCTTGAATAGAGTATAAAAGATTTTTTTTGATTATTATGTGAGTGTGGGTTTCATAAAGGTTTTAATTTCACACTAGAAAAAGATATATGAAAGTGTATGTTTTGAAGTGGCGTATCGTCTTCAGATTTTGACAAATGGTGTAGGAGGGGGATTTGACAAAATTCCTTAGCTGCAATGCTAGCACTAGAGATGGGGGTTGGAATTGGGGGGGGGGGGGCAGGAGTGGAAGGAGAGGGTTAGGGGTGGAAGGGGGTATTCAGTAAGCCGTACCCCCCACCCCCCCCCCCCCCCCCCCCATCCTGAAAATATTTGCTTTGTGCAATATTTGGCCGTAACAATTAATAAAAACAACTTTTCCTGTGGATGTAGTTTTGGGGAGGGGGTCTGGAATAGAGGAATCACCTGAGCTGGAATGAATAACTCTATACAGAAAATGAATGCCTATATGGCTATTTTTTTATTTCAATCCCCAAACTGAAAAGCATTTGGATAATTTAAATTTCACCTTTCATTCTTGGATTTTGGCTTCAGTCAATGCAATGTTTCCTTCATCAGAGTAAAAACAGAAAGTTGCTTGACATCAATCTTTTTTGGAATTGTAAATGACAACCATACTCATGACAAGAAGTTTTGGTGTCTGTTTTGATTAAACTTTTGCATGGCGTGGAATTTTTATGAATCCGAATCCAAGTGGAAGATTGGTGACCATTCTTCTGCATACAAAAGTTTCTTGTTTTACATGCTCATACGGGATGTTGAATCATCCTCCAACATTTGTATCCTTATCGATAGACTTCCTTGGTGGCAATCTGTCATTGAATGCTAATCCCCAGATGGAATCTTTTCACAGTAGGCCTGCCTTCACTAGCTTTTTGAACTATCCCGATCGCAAACTATCCAGCTAGTTTGCGTCTTCATCAGCCCGAAGTTGCAATTAGCAGGATATTTGGTCGGGATAGTTTGCAAAATATCCAGCTATTTGTCCGGTGCATCTTCACCAGACCAAAGACTCGCACTATGCGCGATTGCTGAGCAAAATATCTCGAGCTAATTTCTCAAGGTCGAGTTTCGAGGTCGAATCTCGAGCTGAACAGCTGATGAAGACGCGATTTGTAACTTCAGGATTATTTCCCAAATCAGAAATAGCTGGCTATTTGGCAATCCCGAGATGATGAAGACGCGCCTAGTGTTTCAACTCTTCTGAAAACTATGGTGAAAAGATAGTATGGGCAAAATTATATAAATTAGATGCACTTGCCTAAGAGACATCTGTCAGAATGTGAGCAAGAACAACCTGATACAGATAATTTGATAATTTAATATCAATGATTTGCCCTCTAAATAAAAGGCAAGAGAAAAAAAATCAATTGGACAAGCATGAACAGCTGTAAATTGCTGACCAATTTTTTTTTTTTTAAAGCTTTAACAATGACAATAGTAGCAATTAATCGATATCTGTAGTTGGCTGATTTTTATATTGGTTTGACCGCAATGGGCCAGTTCAAGTTCAATATTCAGTGTTTGTGTTGAGAGCTTGGAAAGGCTGCTGAACCGAGCTCCCACAGCAGTGGATAGTTTTAATTGAACGGGGTGACGTCACACCTTCACACGAAAAGTATCGACGATGAATGTAAAATCAGTGTGAAATAGCATTCAAATTTCATCATACAGATTATATAATCTAAAGTCATATTGAAAAACATATATAGCTCCCATGATTTACAGTTATTTTGACTGTACAATGAATTTTACCTTGGCGTGATTGTGAGATTCGTGACAGATGCCCGCATAGTTTATAGCTGGGGTATGCTTCAACACCAACACCAAAACCAAACTTGAAATCATGAATTTTCCAATCCCTAGGAGCTGGTGTTGGTGAATGGGAAAATTACATGTAAAATGTCAACACCGATTGCGAGCCTCAGTTCAGCAGACGATATTGAACACCAGCCCTCAGCACAGACTACCAGAAACCTCACACCAGCATGACTTCAAGTTTGGTGTTGTGGCTGATGTTGGTGTTTTCACAGCACCAACACCAGCTTTCGACAATGAACTTGAAATCACCCAATATATGCATTGCATACAGTGTGTAGCTATTGGTACATAAGTTTGTGATGCGACATGCAGATTCATTGGTGGCATAACAAAAGTCGCCCCACTTGAAAGTCTAATGTACAGTCTACAGACGCTGTACTTTTTAACCTCAAGTGACAAACCTAGAAGGGTTTGTATGATCAGCAAAACTAGGTACAAGTTCACCAACATCTCGTCAAATGTTGTGTACCGGTATTAAACTTAACATGATTTCAACGAGATTTGTGCAAACTTGTACTTAACGGTTTTGTGAAACGATGCCCAGATCCTTTGATAACTGATTTAGTAACCCAAATGGCAAGGCAAGAGAAATCAAAACATTTTTGTTATTATGAGGTCCGACCGCCAGAGGTTTGAAAATTGAAACCACTCTAGACAGGAAGTTTTAGAGCTGGATTGATCACCTTTCCCTTTAATATCAAATTGGCAATACTGGTATTTTTCTCTTTTTTTGTTACATACATGTATATCTAATAAAACATGAAAGGAATAAAGGCCTACATGGACATAAGCTGTACAGTATGTCAAAAAGTGAAAGAGACTGCCAATTCTGATAGGAAAAACAGGGACTTTGATCTTCTCATCATGCTACCAGTTTAAGGATTCAAACGCTTTTTATTTGAAAATTCATTGAGTGAAACGCCCTTTGTCTGACTCTTCATGAACAAATATGGACACGGTGCTTATAGAAGTATTAGCACTTTCTATTCATTTCATGTAATGTATATTTATTATAGGGCTCTGTAATTTTGACACCAAAGTTATTAACCTGCACCACCAAATGCTGCCAATTTGCCCTAAATGAGTTAAACTCATCAGAAGATCAGACAAGTATACAGTCATTGGCACCGAGGTCAAGTTGGTGTCACCGAGTCCAGATTACCCAGACAACTCAAGGAATGGAAATCTTGTCATCTCTGCAGTTCCGTTTTCCAGATGTTTAGAGGAGTCAGTGTGGAATGGCTATTACTATTTTCTCTGTTTGTTAATGTTAACTACTATGCCTGAAGAAGTGACAAATACTTCTTAGCCATACTCTTTGAGTGGATGCTTCATGCATGTATCATGGGAAAATAATTTCAGTAATTGCCATCGAGACATCTCTTGTGCTTTGGGGAAATGAAGAAGGACCATGGAAAAGGGTCACTGTGGAAGTGTCCTTGTTTTTTCTCTCAAGGGCATTCATTCATTTATACAGGACACATAGAACAGAATCGCTGTCAAAAGAAAAACTGTCTGTAGTATCTCACAAATATCATTGTGTTGAGATTGCATTTTTATGTAAACAGAGCTCTTTTAATGTATCATTTGTGACTAGCTGACTGAAGTATTTGAACACTCATATTTTGTTCTGCAATACTGTAATTTTGTCCATCTGCTTCCGCGGAGCATTACAACTCATCTTTGCGGACGTTGATTGATGAGCACGCTCCAATCCAGGTCAAGACTGTATCAATCAGACCTGATGCGCCATGGTTTACCGATGATATCCAGGAAGCCAAGAGGCGAAGGCGTCGTGCGGAACGTCGTTCGATCAAGTCTGGACTTTTTGTTGATAGAGAGCTGTACCGCCGTGAATGCGAGTCATATTATGAGTGCATCTTCAATGCGAAGTCAGCGTATCTCAAAGATCTCATCAAGAATGCTGACACTAAAGAACTGTTTCGTCTTGTGAAGACACTCTCAACGCCCACTCAATCTTCACCTCTTCCAGATCATTCTTCTGATAGTGAACTCGCCAACAGATTTGCTACATTCTTCAGGGAAAAAGTCGCCAAAGTTGTATCCTCTTTCCCTAATGTAGTACCAGCACCAGCTTCAAGATCTTTTGCTCCAGGCCCTCGTCATGAACTCTCTGATTTCTGCCTTGTATCCCTCTCACAAGTCAGGAAGCTCATCACTTCACTTCCTTCTAAACACTGTAAGCTAGATCCGATTCCTACCTGGCTTCTAAAGGAAGTCCTCGATGAACTCCTTCCTCACATAACCAAACTGTTCAATCTCTCGTTATCATCCGGAATAGTTCCAGAGTCTTTTAAGACTTCTCTGCTTCTTCCCCTCCTAAAGAAGCCGAGTCTCGACACGAATGGACTTAAGAACTACAGGCCCATCGCAAACCTGCCATTCCTTGGGAAGGTTTTGGAACGTATTGTGTCACTACAGCTGAAAGCCCACATTGACAATCTCGGTTTGTTTCCAATCCACCAATCTGCCTATCGGAATCATCATTCTACTGAGACTGCAACTGTCAAGGTCCTAAATGACCTACTTCTAGCTGTAGATAAGGGTAATGAAGCTGTCCTCATCTTGCTTGATTACACTGCCGCATTTGACACTATCAACCACGACCTGTTACTCCATCGCTTAGAGAACGACTTCTCCATCACCGGCACCGTACTTCAATGGATTCGCTCCTATCTCATGCACCGAACTCAGAAGGTGATCATCAATGACACCAACTCGGAATCATTTCCCCTCATCTGCGGCGTTCCTCAGGGTTCCGTGGTCGGCCCCCTCCTGTTTATTCTTTACACCAGCCCTCTCTCAAATGTTATTAACCTTCATCAGAATATTCAACACACTATGTATGCAGACGACACCCAGATTTATGTAACTCTTCACCCAAACAGCAGGACAGTAGCCGCGAACAAACTCACCAGTTGCCTCAATGAAATCAAAACCTGGTCTTTTCAAAACTGTCTCTGCCTTAATGATTCAAAATCTGAAATGATTCATATTACTTCTAAATTTCGGAACTCAGACCCCTTTCCTGATCTTGTTATGAGTGATGGCTCTCTCAGTTGTTGTGCTTCTGTGCGTGACCTTGGTTTAAATATTGACAGCAATCTTACTTTCAAACAACACATTAGTAATATTTGTAGGTCTGCTTCCTTTGGTATATATAAGATCAGTAGAATCAGGAGGCTACTTGACCGACCCACAACTTCAAAATTAGTCCATGCTTTTGTCTCGACCCATATCGATTACTGTAATTCTTCTCTTTCTGGCCTCCCTCAGTCACATCTAGTCCCACTTCAAAGGGTACAGAATAGCGCTGCTCGGCTTGTGACTCTCTCGCGTAAATCAGAGCACATAACTCCAATATTGAACTCACTACATTGGCTTAAAATTCACCACCGCATATCCTTCAAAATTCTTCTCCTGTGCTACAAAGCTATCAATGGCTTAGCCCCCTCTTACCTTTCCGATCTCATATCCTTACGTTCCCGTACGTCGTCACGAACACTTCGTTCATCTTCCACATTACTGTTAACACCTGGACCCCGCACTAACACCCGGTATGGTGACCGCGCCTTTTCAGTTATTGCCCCCGCTCTCTGGAACAAACTGCCCGCCTTTATTCACTGCGCCCCCTCTGTATCTCAATTCAAATCTCTACTCAAAACCTATCTTTTCAAATTGTAAATTGCAGTTGTGCGTCGGTCAATGGAGGTGCGCACCATATTTGTCTTTATTTAGTTGATTGCCACTGTTTTTCTTACCTTATCTATGTTACTTTTGTATTTTTGCCTTTTCTTCTAATTTAATTCTACGGGTTATAGTCTTCTCTTAATCAGAACATTGTGCGCTCAGAAACATCAGTATTAAGCGCCTAATAAATGTTATGTATTATTATTATTATTATTGTAATTTTGCTTGCGAAGCAGCGGTTTGCTCTAAGACCGGCAAAGGGCTGCTTCGCAAGCAATATTGCAGTGTGCAGTAATCAAAACATGTTTCAGTTTGATTTGAGTGGTCTGCACCAGTGTTCTTCAAACTCTTCCGCATCTGTCTTGCTTATAAATACTATTTTATAGGCAAACATGTAGGCCCGACGATGTTGAACCATAGACCTCCTCTCTTAACCTCTTGTACACATGTTTAAGAAGTTATACAGTCTGCCTGTCTGTTTCTCTGGGTTTTTTTCTCTCTCTCTCTTTCTCTCTCTTTCTCTCTCTCTCTCCTTATTCCTGGTCCCCTTTCATATTTTGTTCCTCTCCTTTTTTCTCATGTTTTTCTCTCCTTTATTATTTCATACTTCATGAGAAGAAGAAAGAGCAGGAGAAGGAGAAGAAGAAAAAACAACAACGAACAAACAAACAAATAAATTAAATAATAAACAAAGAGAAGAAGGAGAAAAAGGAGAGGGAGAGGAAGGCAAAAAAGAACAAAAACAAGAAAAAGAGGAAGAAGCAGGAAGTTCAGAATAAAAGAACATAAAGAAAAAAATGAAACGAACAAGAACAAAAGAAAAGGAGAAATAGGGTGAAAAGAAGAAGGAGGAAAAAGGAAAAAAATCAAGTAGAAAAAGGAGGGAAGAGGTCATCAAAGTCAAAGGGCCAACTCTGCATCAGTTACTATCACTCGCTGCTGAAGAAGGGAAAAGGCTTTACAAAAACAAAAAATTGCAAGTTGTTTTGAAGAATAAATTGGCCGTTGACAGATACAATGAACCCTTTCCTCTTAAGTGGGCCACACAGTGTAACAGCTGTGATCCTCACTGCTTGCTTGCTTGCGCTCCCAGTTGTTTACAAAAGCTACATTCACACGTACCAGTAGCTTTAAAGTTTAAATTCGTGAAACGTCTAAAGTTGAAAAATAATCACCAGGGTTATAAAGGGACTAAAAAAACAAGTATTCAGTTAATTGGAAGCTGGGGAAAGCATTCATGTTAAAGGGCAATCCAACCCTTGTAATAAGTTGATTTGTATGAAAGCAGAAAAATAACAGAAACAGAAGGGTAAAAGTTTGAAATGAATCGGACCAATAGTAAGAAAGTAATAAATGTCTGAAATATTATATCACTATTAGTCTATGCGAATCTCAAATTAATAGTTTGGTTTATAGTGGATTGTGATGTAGGACGTGAATAACTCTCCCATTTGCAGTGTACAAAAATATCACTAATTTCTGTTTTACACACTACTTCCTTCTCTCTTGGGGCACTACTCAAAATTCATTATTGCTAGCATATTATTATAGGTCCTCTAAAAAGGAATAGACCCTCCTGAGCCCTGAACTTTTGAACAATTTAATTTTTAGTAATTTATATGTTGAAACAGATGGTAAAGTAGTCCTACACTACATCACATTGACGTATAGTGATTACAACTTTCAGAAATTTATAGCTTTCTTTAATACAGTTACTCAGATTTAATTGAAACTTTCATCAGTTGAAACTTCTCTGATTTTTCTGCTTTCGTTTAGAGTAGTTGTCTATTTGGGTTGGATTTCCCTTTAACTACAAGCTGTCCTAACCTCAAAGTTAATTCCATCTGCAAAGCACATAGCGCTGAGCTGTCAAGGTTTGTAACCTCAGGGTCTCTAACTACAAGTTCACTTTGAAGTTTAAAACCACGACCTAAACTTAGAGCTAACCGTCTGTCGAGAATACCTCGCTAAAGTTGGTTAAAGATAAAGAGTTCTGGTCATGAGATTCCATTGTGAAAGAAATTGGATGGAAGCAATTATGAAAAAGGTGACTATTTAGTAAGTAAGAATCAAAGTACACTGAGGATTTGGTATAGTCAAAATAAATGAGTTTGTAATTAGGATTTGCGCATGGACAGATAAAGGCCATTCGTTCCCAAATTGTAAAACCATTGAGAAGATTACCGGTACTGGTATTGTGCTCATGAAAGTTATGTAATCAATATTCATTTATGCGCCAACAGTACATTTATCTGATACACTAGTGAAAGTATTCTCTCAAGAGGCAAACAAAAGGTATTCATGAAGCACCTCCATCACTTCGGCAGTAATTATTCTAAAATGCACAAGTGGGATGTATCCATTGTGTAAAAGATCTGTGGATATTTTGAGGTCATGCGTTCCGAAGCTATTTACAAACTGGCTTATTACAGGAAATTGACACAGTCTTGCAGACAGTCACATGCACTGCACAAAGTTTGCTCCACACTTTTGAGCTATTTCTAGTCATATTTAGATTTCTTTTCATTGCACATTTCTACTATGATATTCTTTCAATCTAACACACCGGTATAAACAATGTAACACAGGCTTGTAGACCATCTCCTTACTATTTCATCTTCTCTACCTGGTAGCCATTATTTAATCAGTACTAGGGGCCTGTTTCTAAAAAGATAGCTACAACGTTGAGGTAGCTAATTTGCAACCATTTGCATCCATTTGCATACAATTTGCATACAGTACCACATGCATCAGGTAGGGTTAGGGTTGTGGCTATTTTTTAGAAAGATCGATTGTTTAATGCCTACCACTGTACTTGCTCTTGTCCCACTAAACTTTAGGCTTGAAACTACACAATTCAATTTTCGTAAATGTCAAATTAAGAGTATGTGTTCGAAGACTACCAGTACAATAATAATAATAATAATAATAATAATAATAACATGTCTTGTTTACCCAGGGTAGCCTCATCAGTATTCATGCTGTTCTCCCTGAGGGCCCTGCAATCATATTATTACCATATTGAAGTCACTTCTATCATTTTCTGAATTGGAATCCATCTGTCATGTCATATGTACGTGGCCAGGTTCACATGAGAGCCCATACATATTAGGGTTTTAGCTTGTGGGTTTAAACTGTGAGGGTACGTAGTAGAAAACAACCGTATGGACACACACACGTTTAAAAAAACTTTTAAATGATATTCCGCATTTATATAGCGCTTTACATCGAAGATGTCTGTAAGCGCTTCACAGATATATCCTTACCTCGGTCATTGGATTCAGGCCTGGTCGCACACTATGTAAGCACATTCTCCACTCCCTGGGAAGCATTCTAGCTATCTAGCCAGGTGCCATTTTACAGACGCTCACAATGCTGAGCAACCAACATTAACGTTCGCATCCTACTGGGTACCCATTTAACACCTGGGTTGAGAGTGGCAAATATAGATTAGCGCCTTGCCAAAGGATGTTAGTGCCGGGCTGAGATTCGAACCCCTTTCCTTGTGATCTACAGTCCAGTGACTTAACCCCTAGACCACAACACCTCTACAGCATTTTGCAAGGTTTAAACCTTGAGTGAATATGGTAAACATGCAAATTTTGAGCAACATGGGATTCTCACTCGGTTTAGCCAGCTTGGAGTTATAATGACTACTTGCTAGACTTCTGTAGTTGAAAACTTTAAGCACTCATTGTTTCAATATCTTTTTTTACCCCATGTCGTTCTTAGTGGGTCGTTGTCTTAAATTTATCACGGGGCTGTGCGAACATCGCTAATGTTAAATAGTGGTTGCAGAATCCAGATGTCAATAAACTTTCCTCCATGCATCAGTAAAATTCTACCAATAACATATTGCAAGCGTTAACCAGGTTAAACTTTAAAAGCCTGCTTTTTTATGAATATGGGTCATGGTCTCTCGACATAGTCTTTCCTCTAATATGATTCATGTTCCTCATCATAGATGACATTGAACATTTTTAAAGGGGCCAGGGTTTTGGGTGACCTTTAAGCCCATAGAGAATAAGAATCTTCTAAACGTTTCAATGAATTAGATCCTCAAATTGGCTGTTCTTTTTCTTTCACTCATTCATACTTTAAAACGTGTGCACTAAATGAACTTACATGTGAATTAAAACAACAAAGTATTCCACTTGCCTGTTTGTACGAGAAGTAGATAATAAATTGCACTTCATATTGCCAAATTAAAGAATTCATGAACAGCAACCGATAGGGACTAAAGGTTTTCTATCTTTTGAACTCTTTCTCTTCATGTTCTATGTGTAGTAATTCATTGCATTCAGGATCAAAACATAAGTGCAAAAACGTCATTAAAGGTGAGGTTGAACTACTGTGGGTTAATGTAGCTATCTGCTCGCCCGATGTCATCCGTATCACCTTGCGTTCAGACTTCCAGCATTCATCGTATAGCAGCAATACGAGTCTTGTACGATAAGTACTTAAATTTTTCTGAGTCTGAACGTTGTGTAAAGAAACATCCTATACCAAAACGCCCATTTGAACATCATTTAAAATGAAAAATCTACAAAGAATCAAGGTTCCGCTCTAGTCTCAACGTCGTAACATATGAAAAATCGTACAAGTGGGCGGGGCTTATCATGAGTGCGTACTAATGATTGGCCAGCTGTCGTGTCAGCTGACCTCGTCAATATTAGTTTCTCTATACAACGTTGTTTTCTAGTCTATACGCTCCTTTCATTATATGATGATTCTTTATACGAAGTTTCTTTATACAACGTTTCTTTATACGAGTTTGGTATACACTCCCTGTAGTCTGAACGTGCTGTAAAACAGGCCAGGACCAGATGGTGTTATGATGCGGTCCTCTCTGGATGAAGTGATGGCTTCATACCACCGCACTCCACTAGCTCTCATCGTAACTGTGACGACAGCCAGATCATAGGAATCAAATTGCTCGCTGCATCCACACGCTGGTTCCGTTCCTCTTGCGGTTTGACGTCAACTCGGATTGATGAATGTTGTAAAAATTGTGCTCAATTTTGATAAATTGCCACTTGGTGTATTTAGTCACTGTCTACTTTAATAAGTCAAGTGGATGTTGTAAAAGTTTGGCAATATAGCCTACAACCTGTATGTGATGGGATATAGTTTTCTGTGAATTAATCTTGAGAGAAATAAAGAATAAATAATTGCATGAGAGCGTGGAGCGAATTACCTCTGGTAAGCTCTAGAAGAGCTCTGGTTATAAAAAAATCACACGTATATTACACCAAATCTTAAAACTTAAAAAAGATTGCGCAAACAGAAAATCAGTTTTCAAACAGGTGAGCCCTCTCATGCATGCATACCTCTACACAGGTGGTTACTGGTGACTATCGTAAAAACTCAGTCCTATTGAAAAACTGACTCACTATTGCCCATTCTTGGTCATATAATGCTTTCTTCAAGTTTATGCTATCAATTGTAGAAGAATCGGTGAAAAGACAGGAGGAGGAAGAGGGGAAGGAGGAGGAGGAGGAAGAGGGGAAGGAAGAGGAGGAGGAAAAGGGAAATGAAAAGGAGGAGGAGGAGCAGGGGGAGGGGGAGAGAGAGAGAGAGGGGAGATAAAGGAAGAGCAGGAGGAGGAGGAGGAAGGAAAAGGAGGAGGAGAAATAGATTGTATGAACATGGTCATCTTTTGGTTCCATCTGACCAGAGATGGTTTTTAGATATAACCAGTTGCTCACAGAACCATAACACAAATATCTCTCTATCCAGCCCCTAATTAAGTCACTCTATATCACCTACTTATGATACTCAACTCATAGTTTTTAATGAAAGCAGGTCAAAATACCTACGGTATATCATTACTGACCTTCTCTTAAAAATACTTTTAATTTCAAATTTCAAGCACACAAGAAGATTGCACATTAGTGAAACAATATATGCAGAAATTAATTGGAGGGTTACTGTGGCCCATTTAGACCTGGGCGCCATTTTATGAAACCGTCATATAAGTACATTTACAAGTTCACCGACATCCCATTGAAACGTGTGTTAAATTTGATACACCCATTTCAATGGGTTGTCTTGTGACGGTTTTCTGAAATGCTGCCTAGCTTGATCAATCTATTAAAGCTTGTGATACAAAGTGTTCAAAGCATTGTTTCTAGTTTTACAAATCTCAGAAGCATTTCCCCGCGTGTTGTCAGTGTCTGTGATATGGTATTGAAGCCCTAAAAAATTCCATTTAAAAAATACGGTAATCATGAAGTGCTTCAAAACAGTAAAAATCTTTGAGTGACTGGTTTTACCATACTCATTTTCCCCAATAGAATGTAGTGTTATAAAAATCGTTGGGAAAACTGTCTTTAAAATTTCGAATTCCAATCATAAATAAGTTGATAATCAGACAGGCGATCGGCTTGTAAAAGTCATGTGATTCCTGACTGACCTTAAGGTTTATAATCATGATTGCAGCATGACTAAATCCAGGATTTTTTTTTGAAACTGAGGCAAAGATACCCAATCCCTTTTATAAGCTTCAGGTTCTTGTATTTATTTTAATCCATTGACATTTAGAATCATGTACCTATTCTATGAATATTTCATAATTATCATGATTGTGAATACACCAAACAAAATATCTATATTGTGTAATAATTTGAACAGCTTGCATGTATGTGCATGTTACTTGTAGAAGTAGCATACGGTTTTATGCATTTTTTAAAATTTTTGTTGCTTTTGGGGTTTTTTTTTCATTTCAATTACCGTATGTATTTCTCTTTTTTTGTTGGGGGGGGGGGTGGGGTTGGGCAATTATGATTGATACATTTTCAAAGATAAAATTAAATTGCAAATGCATATATTTCTATACTTTTACTATACTTATACTATGTATTTTGTATATGTTAAGCTATGCAGATACTTCAATTTCCTCCTGTAAAGTTTGAAATAGTACAAGCACTTTTTAATAAACCCTAGAGAGTGGAGTATATTTCTAGATATGTTTAAGGCAAATAAAGTCAAGTAAAAATAACACTTCGAAATTGTACAATATGTAAAAAGAAAAGAGCTGTATTGTTATTAAAGAAAACAAGCAATTAACCACAAGATCAGGACACTATTTTGTTGTACAAGTGTCTCGAGATTGCCAAATATCCAGCTATTTGAACTATCCTGATCGGAAACTATCCAGCTAATTGCGTCTTCATTAAAACGAAGTAGCAAATTAGCTGGATAGTTGGTCGGGATAATATCCCAAGATATCTTGGGATAGTTTGCAAAATATCCTACTATTTGGCAAAATATCCAGCTATTTGTCCCGTGCGTCTTCACTAGACCGAAGATTCGTAATACACGCTAACGCTGAGCAAAATATCTCGAGCTAATTTCTCAAGGTCGAGTTTCAAGTTTCAAGGTCGAATCTTGAGATAGTGAAGACGCGATTTGTTACTTCGGGATTATTTCCCAAATAGCGGGCTATTTAGCAATCTCGAGATGATGAAGACGCACCTAAAGTAACTTGAATGAAAAATGTACTACTGGATATTCAATATTGACGTAGCTAAAGATAACATTCTTTTCAAAAGGGAAAGGAACTTGTATTCCCTTGAAATACTTAGTAGTTTTATAATTTATACTTCACATTTATTTGCCCTGCTTTATGTTCGTAATTACCTTTACCTTTACCCGAGATTCTGGAAAAATGCTGTGTTTTCAGCAGTCGGGCTTCCAGTTCAATGACTATCAGATACTCAAAACAATTTTCTTAAAGTCTCTCCTTTCTTGTAAAGTAACTTGCACAATTGTTAAGAACAAGAATATGGATTTATATATAGTGGGTCGACATGAAATTGCATTGCGTGATAAATCGCAATAATACAATCAAAGCAAGGCTTTTAGGAGTTGCCAAGTCATGTACCAATATGCATATGCATGGGGTCTCATTGTATTGACTTATCAAATCATGCTGTTAGAAGTTAGAACAAATATTATGATAGTTTCTTTTATTGAAATAAGAAGTGTTCTATTTACAGAACAAAGTTCAGCTCTGTTTTTCCATTGTTATCGCGGTATTATTTAACAGCATGCCTGTAGACTTTACAACAAACGTTTGATGTGAGTGAGTGGATTTGCGTCATTAGGGGTATTATCATACTTATATGTTATGCCTGCATGGTGATCAAATATAAAGGAGGCATGACAGCTCAGTGGTAGAGCAGTGGTCTCCTAACCAGGAGGTCCCAGGTTTGGAACCAAGTCGATGCGCTAGTGCCCTTTGGTAAGGCATTAATCTTCATTACCAAGTTCCTCTGAGAGGACTTACAGCCATCTGTCCCCTGGTTGCTTACTTACAAGCATATACATGCTTTCCTAGCAGTCGGGTAACACAAACCATCCAACCAAACCATATTTGCTCTGGTGACAATTGCTCCAGGCTTTATTTCATCACAGTTATAGGGTTAGGGTTAGGTTCGCTACAGGGTTTTAGGTTAGATTTAGGGTTAGGTATAGGTATAATAAGGTTGGGGTTAGGGTTGCAAAAGGGTTTTAGGTTAGGGTTAGGTATAGTTTAGGGGTCCAGGGTTGAAATTCTGTTAATGGATAACCTTCAAAACTGACCGTGGAACACCTGGCACAGAAGCATATTCATATTAACTTATGCAAAGCCTAATACTGCAGGCATAAGAAAATAGAAAGATTTACATTAAATACAACTCCAGAGAGTTTTTAGTGAGTTAGCCGTCAGCTCCTCCCTTCTCTTCTTCAGGTAGCACAGGAAGAAGATTGTATGATTGATTTCAAATGCTTATCAGGGGATTCCCCTTTACACTTTCTATTTCACAATATTCTGAGAATGTTATCAAACCGGGTGATTTCCTGCAGGTACCCTGTCAACAATTAAAGCACCTGGTACAAAACCCAAATAATGTGCCAGGAGTGTAATTTCAGACAGACATGGTGCATTACAAATGTTCATTATAATTACTATTTGAAATGAGTGGACATTTTCTCAAAATGTTTAGCTTTCTTTGTTTCTCTCTCTCTCTGTCTCTCTCTTTCTTCTATTTTTCATTCTTTTTCTTTTTTTAAAGTCCTGATCAAAGATGTCTGTTCCTGTTATCACTGTTCATCCAGTGAATGTATTTAATTCATTCTATTTCTGCTGACTGTCACTAATATAAGAAATATTTTTAAGACTCTCTCGGCCTGGACTCTTGAGCTGTAGATCCTGTAGGCTCTCGGTCTTCTGGGCCGTCATTCTTTTAAAGTAAGATGACTTTTCTCCAATTATTAGCTCATGACTGTATCTTCTTTTTTTTTCTTCTATGCAGATCAGAGATGTCGGTTCCTGCCATCGCTGTTCATCCTGTGAATGGCTCGCATCCATTCTTTTTCTGCTGACTGTATATAAGATATATTGTCTGTGTATTCTCCATGCGTGTGAAGACATTTGTGAACGTACTCCTGGGGAAGTTTCAAGGATCTGATGGTGCACAAACCTTGAAAGGATCATGTATTGGTGTAGATCGAAACATGTTCCGCTGAGACTTCATATGGCTTCCCTGGAGTTCCAAAAGACAAAACTTTTTTTGTTATTCTCCAAGCAGTGCGATTTTTCAGTCTAGTATTGGTGTGCTGTTATGTTTTCTTGTAATCTTTAAGATAACATATATTTTTTTATAGAAACCAACTTTTAAATGCATATTGGTGGATCCAAGACACAATATAAAACCCAATCTGACTCTGACATACCATATATACTAGAAAAAAATGGGCTCAAATTTGTGTTTGTTTGCCAACATCCCCCCCCCCCGGCAAATTTTATACCAGGTAGTAGAAATAGTGGAGGAAAATAGTCAAGCGACTATCATTTCCCTGATTATGTAGAAACATGAGTGAGATTCATTTATTTTTCTCATCTTCTGTGACCTGCACCGAAAGTTCTTTTGAGCAGGGAAATATTAAAGAGTCTATCACTTTTCCTAATTCATTTAAGAACATGATTGAGATTGATGAAGCCTGTGATGGTCCAATAACTTTAGTTAAAGGTTCGTTAGTGAAGATAACTCATTTTAAAGACAGATGCTCCGAATAACCAAGGAGCTGGTAACTCCTTGGTATAACGAGCTCTTTGGCCTAGATACAGGCCTGTCATTATCAAGAAGAATAATAAGAGGCAATCTGTCATGCTTATCTGCGGAGAACATCTAGTTTGACTACATGACAATATGTAATATGTATGATATCCATAATGTTGTCATTTACACCACATGCATGTATGTAATTGCTCTTCAAATTGATAACATTTGGTGAACCACGATGTTGATAGTGGCAAGACTTATGGCAGGGGTTCAAAACAAATAGTGAGGGTCTATATGCACCAATACCGTATTGACATTTTGAGCATCTTGGCAGGTTCTTACATTTGTATTTGTGAGTGTGGGGGTGTGGAGGGGGGAGAGCTGTGTGTACCTGTTTTCAAGTCCTGCAAGTTTGGCCTAATTTAACAATCAAGCCATCGCCGGCTGGCAGCAAGTAAGTAGGAGAAAGGTCGCATATTGCGTTGGTGTGGTCACTGTGGTGGTGATCAAATTAAATAGGCCAGATTCTAGACTAGTCTGGGGACTGTTTCATGAACTAATGAATTAAACGAGGCACAAACATTATTGTGATAAACAACTGATATCCTCACATATGATTGGCTATGAGCAGATTTGTCACAGATCCATGGTAGTTGTAGAAAACTGTTATTTTTAAACAGGGTTCTGGGCTCATATTCATAAAACCTTTCCTAAGCCTCTAGTTGTCAACTAGCTATGTACTATAGCCTTGGTTATTAATTGACAAATAGATCATGAAGGATTTATGAATATGGACCCTTGATTTTAATTAGCTAGCCCAGATACATCCACCTCCAGTCAAAATTCTTCTTCGGAGTATTTAGAAGGAAATGAATCCAAGATCCAAGATTCGACCCCTTTGGTATCAAGGTTTCTTTGGTTGTACTCTCACACTAAGAAAACCACTTTTTAACAATATGAGACTGTATATTTATATGTGGAAGTGAAAAACTACAGAGTTTATGTCTAGCACTTAAGCTATGTCTATCAAATATTGAGTTTGATATATCCAAATATATTTTTTAATATGTACACAAAATATGATCATTATTATTGCTGGTTGTATTGAGTAGAAATGAATGTGAAGAAGCAGTCATGCATTTAGGTGGAATGGAATTGGGGTGGAAAGATGGGCTGAAAAATGGGCTGAAAGACAAACACCAAAACAAAAATGGACTATTGTCAATTTATCGAAATGATGCATCTGCAATTGAAGCATATTTGCCTATGGATGACAGATATTGAAAGGGTTATATGTTTACACTAGACCCGCATACTGATTTATGTCAATTTACATACAGGGACATTGCACTGGTTCAGTTTAATGGTATGTATTTACGTTTGGGTTCACGGTTCAGTTTGTACAAGTGTATTATGACGTAGGAAATTGGGAATTGAGGATGTTAACATGCTGCAGATATGAGAGTTGATGTAATAATAATAATAATAGTTCGTTCTTTTATAGCGCATTTCAGGACCGAAGGCCCTCTCAAAGCGCTTTACAATGTACAATGTACGTTTACATAATCATTACATAATAATTACTCGAAGCATTCATCAAAGAGGTGAGTTTTCAGCGCTCTTTTAAAATGTTCAACATCAGTCATGGAGCGTAGCGACACTGGGAGAGCGTTCCAAAGTTTTGGTCCACCACATGCGAATGCCCTGTCACCATATGTTTTTGTGGCTCCATGATTGAGGGTGAGAAGGTGTTGAGAAGATGACCGCAAACGCCTTGGTGGGATGTACGGTGTGAGCAAATCTGAGATGTACTCTGGACACATGCCATGGAGAGCTTTGAAGACGATCAGAATCACTTTGTAGATGTACTTTGGGATATGATGTATTATGTAATAATGATTGTGCAGATGACAAATCAACCCTTTCCTAGGATTTGTATGTGAGATCTGTGCTGCTAGGCATGGCAAGGCATACTCGTACATGTTTAAATGATATTATACAGTGCACTTTCTTTCAAGACATGTTGAACTTTAAGGCATGTTTTTTTTTTTGGAATGGTTAATAATAAAGAAAATATCTTCATTCACATCATGGTGTTTTTTTTGTTTGATTTTGTTCTTGTCAATAGTAAGTTATTCAGGAATTGTGTCGTGAAGGATTAAGAATGCATTTTGCAACATTTCTCTTTTTACTTGAACCCATATTCAGGTGTATTACACAGTCCTTGATTACATAATCATTACAAATGGGGTATTATTATAAAAGGAAATAAACAGGCTTTTCAATGACACCAACAATAAATATGATAAACATTATAGTAATGTGAGATATCAACGATTAAACTTGAATCGCTGAACTTTTTATGAGGAGTTTTCAAGTGGTTTCAAAGATGTTAAGTCCATCAGTAATTGTTGTTGTTGTTGTTAGATTATGTTTTAAGGCAATTCAGTAAAAACTGACTGTTTATACCTTAAGTCAGTCAAAAAATCAGGAAATAAAAGGAAAACACCAAAAGCAATTGGAAAGTGCTTTCTTCATTTAGAATAAATTTATTTCCTTGCTCTAAGCCAGAACAATGGATACATTGTTTACCTTGTATTTTTAGTAATTTAGGAATAAATTATGATGAATGAAAATTATTGCCTTTTCCGGTTTCCTTTGTTTGTATACTTTTATCATTTTATAATGTTATTGCTTGATATTTATTGCATGTAAAATATGATATTTTTCAGAAGTCATCATTATTTGATAAAAATGTGCTACCTCAAGTCAAGAAGCTTACAAAATATATCAAACTGGTACTGCTCAACTTACTACTTAGGTAAACAGAGAGTATACGACCTTTGAACTTTGTCAAGAATTACTAGTTAAAACGCCCCAGAATGAGAAATAATGGGAGAAATTAAATGGAAGACGTGTGTATAGATTCTAAACATCCTGTCCTTTCTTTACATTGCAATAATCCATCAGTTTGGGTAGATATTCTGGGGCAACCGATATGTCTTTCGATGCAGAAAACTTAACTTTATACATTCGATCCCAAGTAGAATGAAATTTTACAAGCCCTGACTTTTATATTTATTAACAGAGATTAATTGAAAATTCTTTATCTGCTAATTTGTCATATGTAAAGTGACATATGTTTTTTGAAGGCCTAAATAAGTTTGTTCATAGAAAAATTGTTTTATAAAACCTGTTGAGAGTTTGAATGGCTTTCAAACATTCATTTTTTATTTTTTTTAAATCAAATTTATGAGTGAATTTGACAAAATTTTACTGGACCAGTGTATATTTTCTTAGTGTACTGTTGTTTCTGTAACCTGACCTTGAAAAGGCAAGCTAAACACGTGTTTCAGTTATTTATTTCATCATTGGTCGTATGGAGCTCATTTTTCCCTTATTTTTGTTTTTGTTTTGCTGAACAAGATCTCATAGAATATGTTTCATGGAATATCCCACGCACTGCTATTCACTGAATTTTAAACTGTAACAAAGTAAAAGCACCGAGGTGTATCCATGTGATTCCCACATTCTATGAGATCTTGTTCAGCAAAACAAAAACAAAAATAAGGGGAAAATGAGCTCCATACGACCAATGATGAAATAAATAACTGAAACACGTGTTCTCGGGTTATATCAGTGTAATACTGTTCACACATTTCAGTACAGGCGATAGCACGGCTGTTGATATTGCCTGATGACAAGTTATGTTGATTTTTCGAAAGTCTATGCGATCGTGTATTTCATAGATTTTGTAACCCCCCCCCCCCTCCCTCCCCTCCTCCCTGTCACTCTCTCTCTCTCTCTCTCTCTCTCTCTCTCTCTCTCTCTCTCTCTATCTCTGTCTTTCCCTTTCAACGATTAAACAAAACCTAAGGCAATCAATATAGCCTCGTACATCATGTTTTGACATGTGTGATCACTACAATGACTTATTACGTAAGCCGAACATAAGTTGTAAAGTCAATAACATAGGGTTTTAAAACTGCCCTTGAGTTTTAAGTCTTTACAATCATGATTTTAATCTGTAGAGCGACCCCCCCCCCCCCCTTCTCCATTAGGATGAAGGGGAGGGGGCGGGGCACGTACACTCGGTCTGTACACTCCGGTAGCCGCGTACCGCAGACATGACACACATTTATTATTCTAGGGAAGGAATCGCATTGTTAAGATTTCAATATAAACTCCTTAGAAGGGCAAGCATTAAATTCAAACTAAGAATATTAATTTGGTATTCAGCATTGATCTGTTTAAACTTTCTACCTTCAGAGTATCAAAAGTCCACCCGAGGACGGAATAGATTGGTAGTATAATGGTATCAATTACTAGTATAGCAGGGTTCCAGACATTGATGGGGGCACCGATATCATAATGAGGGGCGGTTCACATCTGCGGGGGCACGGACTTAATCGGTGGGTGAAATACGAATCAATGGCATAGCGTGGGAGTGGGCGTAGACATTTTTGTTCCCTTTCCCCGTAAACCTTTTCTCTCATTTTCTCTTTCATGATTTCATTTCATTTTCAGCAGATTAGGGGGCACGTCCCCCGTGTTCCCCAAAGCTACACCACTGAGATTGATTATATTACCAGTCTGACCTCTCTGTAGTCTTGGATGAAACCCGATGTTAGTATAGATGATACATCGCTTGAGATCATGTTACCAGTCTGACCTATGTGGTAGACCTTAAGACCCTTCCACCATCCTATCCAGAGGCCGATCCAGAAAGTTTTTGAAGGGGGGGGGGGGGGCAATTCCGAAAGTTGTCAAAAGAAGAAAGGATTCATTACATTTTCAGATGCCCTTTTTAGTGCTAAAGAAAAGGGTGTTTTAAAACACAATAAGGGGCACATTTTTGCTTTCGGTGTATACTTATCATGCTTATAGATAAAGCCGGTGAGGGAGGGGCGCTGTGTTTTTTGCGCCCCTGAAATATACCAGTGATGCGATCTTGAATGGTTGAACATGATCTGTATGTTACCAAGGACGGCGCTAGAACATTATAAAGGGAGGGGGCTTTGTTTGACCATAGTTTGACCTGGCATTTTTACGTGCACACAGCTTAGTATAACACATGTAGCCCTTTTTAAAACCCACTGTTGAGCTGCAGTACGAAAAGACACCATCGATGGAATGAATGTCCGTAGAATAGAAGAAGGAAAAGAAGAAGGGGGACCAAATTAGTGACTGGCAGGTTATCCGAAATTTTCCAACAAAAGAAATAGCCCCGCACATTCTAGTATGTCGACACTGGGTAAAACCTTGACATCATGGTTTTCAATGGGATACAACGTCACAGCCACATATAGGTCCACACACAAATACCGCCCCCCCCCCCCCTTTTTTTTTTTTTTTTTTTTTAGCGAATGAAGTTTATAAACGGGGATGGCATTGCCCCCTTGATACCCCTTGCTACGTCAATGTGTACCACCGATTCTTTTTCCCCCAAGAAAATATTCAATCTTCTTAGTTGGTTCAGTAATCTTGAGGATAAAGTGCTGCCTTCAATTCCTTTAGAGAGAATTTTTTAAAGCTGTTTTACCTCCATTAATTTCGCGGGTGAAAAATTTAAAAGTCTGAAATTTAATCGAGTTCAATGCATCATAATGATCTTCTGTTGTTGTTGTTTTTCCATATAGCTACTAAAATGTCTGAAATGAAATGGAGTGGAAGTTACTTGACTGTTTCCATGTCATTTGAAGGATCCCGATGATTACATCATGGAGTAGGTCCATGATTACATAATCATGATTTTGACAGGTGTACAAAGGTTGTTTTTTTTTGTAATGGAAATTAGATATCAGGGTTACGAATGACTCTAATCACTCTGTTATGGGTTTATTTGTTGTGACAACTATTTAGGCTTACGAATGACCCTAATACATAATGGCCCGAATTCACAAAGGAGGTTTGTCGACAAACCTCCTTTGTGAATTCGGGCCAATGAGTTCGTTTTTTGTTATGGCAACAATTTTAATAGGATAGGAGTATCATTTTATCAAGAAGTGTGGGGTAGGCGATGTGATTAACCATTTTTTGACAGTTTGGGAATGATTTTCCTTCGCGAAGGGGGTAGTTGTCTGGGGCTACTTGTCGGGGGGGGGGGGGGAGGGGGGTCAGCCTATTTCTGGGAACAGATTTCAGGGTCTGTGGTGTCCCGTCTGTGTTCTTGTTCTTTTTGTTCTTTTTTTGTTTTGTTGGGGGGTGGGGTAATTTTTTGTTGGTTGTTGTTTATTTTGTTTTGTTTATTTTCATCTTTATTGTTAGGAATTGTTGAACTATTCAAGTTGCTTGAAATCTAAATCGTTCCGGAATGCTGGAATCTAATCGACTTGTAAAGTTCCGCTTGTTGTTAGGTGTAATAAGCACGTCCACTATTTATTGATTCAGCTGTCCCCATCTCAGCTATACTGTACAGGTATATCATGGCATTTGCTTTTAATATCATATTTTTTTATTTTGATGATAACAATCCAATGAATTTAATATCTATATTGACTCACGCCTACCCCTCATCCACTAATAAAGATTAATGGCAAATGTATTAATCCCGTTTGAAAGATAAGTATATCAATTTCTTTTAAAGTGGGACTGCACTACTTGTTGCTGCGCCCTCTTTATAGCAAACAATGCCTAAGCGGTACCTGTTGGTCCCCCATGATCCCCTTTTTCTTATGTTAATTGAGAGCTGATTTGATGAGATAAACACCTGTCAGTGAACATGTAGGGATGTCTAATCCCTTCTGGCCAAACTAGTGCAGAGGGGAATTAAAGCAACATTTGGAAACCACTCTTCATAATTTTGGTTTAATATTTACTGCGGAACGATTCGATATGACGCCTTAATCACATGATGTATTATTGTCTTATTTTCTCGATACACTGCAAGCTGTTGCTCAGAATATGTGTATTGAGAAAATTGATTTATACATTTATTGGTGAACAAAATATAACATAACGAAAATAACATAAAAACATAACCACAAAGTTATTATTTCTTGGTTCAACGGCATAATTAAACCGCACGATATCTGGTACTTCTCCATATAGAATTTTTAAAATTCCACCTACCGGATAACGAAAATAACCGGGATATTTATTCAAGGAAAATGACAAAATTATCAGAAAATTACTGCTGGTAATTAAGAAAAAGGTACATCGCATATCCTCTGAATGGTTAAAGGGTTGGGTGATTTTTGTGCCCAAATTTCTTTCAGTGTAACAGGATATAGAATGTGAATTTTCTATGGCTATTCTCAGTCTGTTTTCCCCAAAAACATGACATAAAACATGGAAAGGTATGAAATATGAACCTAAATTTGTCAATATGAGGTATGGTTTCGCAATGAAACAGTACGTGATATTTATGTCTTCAAAATATTACATTCATTAACTATCTAGTCTCCTAATTCAGGCTAGATGGAAAAAGAAATCAGAATAAGCTTTTCATCCTGTAAGAAGTTTATATAATATACTTTCTCTCATCCTGAATGCCCTCTGCCTCTTTGCCTCTCTCTCTCTCTCTTTCTCTCTCTCTCTCTCTCTCTCTCTCTCTCTCTCTCTCTCTCTCTCTCTCTCTCTCTGTCTTTCGGTCCATCGCTGTTTCTGTTGCCTGTCTGTCTCTTTTTCTGTTTGTCATGTTAGTGTGTCTCCGTCTCTGTCTTCCTCCCTCTCCCTCTCTCGCTATCTGTCTCTGTCTTTCTGCCTATCGCAGTAATATGTTTGCATGTCTGTCTCTCTTTCTGTCTGTCATGTAATTGTAAGTGTCTCTTCGTCTCTGTCTTCCTCCCTCTCCCCCTCCCCCTCTTCCTCCCCCTCTCTCTCTCTCTTCCCCTCTCTCCCTCCTCCCCCTCCCTTTACTTCCATCCTCATTTTTCTCACTTCCCTCTCTACCTAGCGGTAGTAAACTACATATAAATAAGTTTTTATTCTAAAAATGAAACAGACCATAGAAATTCTTTCGTCTGTGTCTTAAAGGCGGGCTTTACTACTTCAGCTAGAAGGGATTAGACCATCCAGCGAGCCAGCGAGGTCACTGTGACAGGTGGCTATCTCATTAACTCAGCTCTCATTTAACATAAGAAAAAGAGGATCATGGGGGACCAACGGGCACCGATTGGGGAAGTTTTCTATATAGAGGGAGCAAGTAGCTACAAGTAGGACAGTGTGCCTTTAAGACTATGACGCTGTTGCTGCGAAGGCAAACTGTTTTCACACAGTGGGACCCGTGACCGGGACTGTTTACAGGTTAACGTGGTGAGAAGGTGACCCCCTAAAGCACCGTAAACAGGAACACACAAACCCCTGCTGGGCTAACCTTGATTGAGAACTTGCCCATATCAACATATGTTACTACTTCATCAATCGCGGATACCAGTATAATGCGAGCATAGTCTGTGCACTCAGACATGTTGACGCGGTGCTATGTCGGTATATACTGAGCGTTGTGCTAAATTATTTTCAGGGGGGGCCCAAGTATTTGTATTTTTTAAAAAAAGTATAAATTTGTGTGAGGAGGGGAGGGGGTTCCGATAAATTTCTGTCAGGCCAAAGTGAAAGAAAAAACAAAAGGAGTAGATTTAGAAAGAAAATACACAAAGAGAAGAAGCTGAAGAAGAGAGGGTTAACACTTTATAGGTACCTCACAAAGCCTGCTGTGCCCCAGCCCCCCCCCCCCCCCGCCCCCTCTTTCCCCTCCACATTCTAAATCCATCAGCCTGGGACTTACATTTGGAGAGGACTATATAGACAGGCTTACCTGTATATATTCGGTCTGTGATCGCAATTGTTTCTTAGAAAAGGAAGAATTGCTACGTATGCTAACTGTGTTTTTGTAATGAATTGTGTAATAAGGGGACTTTTATTGTTGTCATCAGAACTTCAACACTCTTTATTCCTATAAAACTTACGACCAGGCAAAGCTGTATAATAAAAGTTTACTTGCTCCCATTCAGATTTATATACATGTATAAATATGTTTGTGATTTGTCGACTGCAGTATGAAATGGAAGACTACTAGAAAGCCATATATGCAGTAGGGAGAACTGTGACAAGGGCACTTTGAGTTTGAGTCTACTAAGCCTATAAACTATAGCACTATTATCAGTCATTCTTGTTGCAAATATGAGAGACTATCTTGAGGAAACACTTGTTTATTTCTTATCCTTTATTTTGGAGCGCATATACTAAGTAGTCTAATCACTCTAGGTAGAAGGTCAACTTGAAGTAATTGCCCCCCCCCCCCCAGTTTGGAATCATGTAAATTATATGCCCGAAAAATGCTATATTGATATCAGGATTGATTGAAGTCAAGAGAGACGGGTATATTCTTCCACAAGCATCAAATATACTATGATAACAATACATATATTATGATGGTTATTTTTCCACGTTTTATCCAACTGAATCAAACGGCATAACATGTAGGCGTATAACCAAAGTACTTAATTGATGGGCTAATGCCATTTGATAGCCATTTTCAAAACAAATCATGCACGTAGGCGCTAATTACCTATACAAGAAGTGAAAGTGAGTGGGAGCCCACCTACTGGACAGTGGCATATCCAGTATAACATGAAGTTAAAAAACGCCCCCCCCCCCCCGTCATTTGAAGCCCCTTCCGCCAAAATAATGTTTAACAATATCAAAAAATGGTCTCAGATTGCAATGGGTCGATCAACCGTGCACAGGGGCTACCTGAATACATTATTTCCTCTCTACCCCATCTATAAAAAAAAACATTCAGCTCCCTCTACATATAAAATGATAATGATTCCAGCCCCCCCCCCCCCTTCGTTTATCCAGTGATGGATACGCCACTTTACGTGCGACTATTATTATAATAATGTCTTTTACGTGGAATGAGGAGCGTATGGTGTTGTCAAAAGTTAATCATAATAATTGTTGATAGATGGGTAAGAATACCATAAATACTGAATTAATATCAAACATCATTAATATATTGATATAATTCATATGACTCTTTTCTTAGTTTAGTTATATCCATGACATTTCGCAACCCATTTTTCATAGAAGAAGGAGAAGAAGAAAAAAAGTGTTTTTACTACTACTACTTCTACTTCTACTACTACTACTACTACTACTACTACTACTACTACTACTACTACTACTACTACTACTTCTACTTCTACCTCTACTAATATTACTATTGATTATAATAATAATATTTCAACCATCAACCTTTGAGTCTTGGCTCATTTCAGTCCTGTGAAATTGAACCAAGTTATAAATGATTGAGTCTCTTTCAAAATGAGTTTGTGGTCATATTAAATGAGCGACCAGCAAATCAGACACTGCACTAATATGCCATTTATGGTCGTACTTGTAATATTATGTGCTTCTGTAATTACATTGTCTAATATTAAAAAAGAATGATTATCGGTTAGCTGACTCGTTGAAAACATTACAGTGCGTAATATGCTGGTATATAATTATGCATATATTATAGAGACGATATCAAAATTGTTAGCGGCCTCTATACAAAAAAAAAGGAAATTGTATTTCCTATACCCGCACATCCATGATTTGCCATCATTTGAAGTGCCACTTGGAATAAAATTTGACGTTAAGCCCGTCAACCATGTCAATGATTTTTTTTTAATAAATCAAAGATTGTGCTAATCTGTTTGATGATGACCGCGTAATAAATACATTAAACACCAAGCTACGAACAGTGTCACCTGTATAATGTTCAGTTTGTCGAAAGTGTATAGACTATAGAACCAAGCTTTAGAAGGGATGGCGTTATAGGTGGGAGGGGGGGGGGGATTCGTTTTGTTCGTTTGTGGTTTTGTTCTGTATTACTATTATTTTCTTGCCAGATAAATGCGATGGGAACATCAATAGACAGACATACAGACATATAGATAGATAGATAGAACTGATAGATAAATAAATAGATATATAGATAGATAGATAGATAGATAGATAGATAGATAGATAGATAAATAAATATAGATATATAGATAGATAGATATATAGATATATAGATATATATAGATATATAGATATATAGATATATATAGATATATAGATATAAAGATAGATAGATAGATACAGGTGTAGATAGACTGACAGACAGACATATAAATAGCTGGACAGACAGACAGAGATAGAAAGAAAGATAGTTTGATAGATAGTTGGAAGATAGTTGGATAGATAGATTGACGAATAGAACAACTTCGCAAAGACTTTCGAGAAATCAACTCAGGGACAATGTCAATACAAATATTGTATATCCCTAATAAACCATGTTCGGATTACTAAAATGTCATTGTAACGTTCGCAAATTCCATTTAATGTGATGGACAGGCTATTAATTTTGTATGTATTCATGGAAAATATTTGTATTCAATCAATTTATTAATTTCATGAAATCCAAAGATATCAATTGGGTCAATGGCTTGTATACTAAAACACAGCGATTTCCCTCACAAAGATCATAGTAATGAAAAAAACAAATACAGAATACAAACAAAGCTCTAATCAAAACGGAAATCATTTTGAAAATATTTTGCGTACTAGATCAATAGATAGACAGGCAGAGAGACAGATATTCAGACAGACAGATATACAGACAGACAGAGGTAGACTGATAGCTAACATGAGAGACTGTCCTATAAAGTAGTTGGTTATATAGGTTATATCACCGTCAGATTGGGAGGAAGTGATAGCAAGTGTTAACATACTTACCTCATTAGCAAGATTAAACCTTGGTATGATACTAGTTTAATAATCTATCGCACCTGTCGTTGTTTCATTCAAGTGGAATATATAGGTTAATTGAAGTGCTATCCGTCTGGTCTATGACTATAAGGCCAAATAATAAAAAAAAACATGTTTAGCGTCCTGTTTTTTCGAAAAATAGGAAGGAGGAGGCCCTTTTTATTTTTTATTTCAAAATGGCCGCTCAAAATGGCCGCTCGGTACATTTTCCCTGACAGTCGGGGCTATTTTTTTTTCAAGATGGCCGCCGACAATTTTTATGCCTCCGCCACCGAAGGTGGTGCCGGAGGCATCATGTTTTCGGGTTGTCCGTCCGTACGTCCGTACGTCCGTACGTCCGTCCCGTTTGACCGTTATCACAATATCTCAAGAACCATTTAAGATTTAAACTTAAGACTCGGGAATAGTATTTATCACCATATGAAGACGATCTGATTAGATTTTGGAGTACGTAGGTCAAAGGTCACAGGTCACAGAGGTCAACTTATGAAATTCCTTGTATTGAGTTTGTTAGCGCGATATCTCAAGAACCATTTGAGATTTAAACTTCAAACTTAAGGATAGTATGTATCACCATAGGGAGACGATCTGATTAGATTTTGGAGCACGTATGTCAAAGGTCAAGGGTCACAGAGGTCAACTTATGAAATTCCATACATTGAGATTGTTATCATGATATCTCAAGAACCACTGGAGATTTAAACTTCAAACTTAGTGATAGTGTGTATCACTATAGGAAAACAATCTGATTACATTTTGGGTCACGAGGTCAAAGGTCAAAGGTCACAGGGCTCATTATGTATGCAAAAACAGCTTGTGATCGCGTTATCTGAACAACCGATTGATGGATTCCTGCCAAACTTTGGTCATGTATGTATCTTGCAGAGCTGATGAACTGATTAGATTTTGGGGTCACGAGGTCAAAGGTCAAAGGTCACAGGGCTCATTATGTATGCAAAAACAGCTTGTGATCGCCTTATCTCAAGAACCGATTGATGGATTCCTGCCAAACTTAGGTCATGTATGTTACTTGCAGAGCTGATGAACTGATTAGATTTTGGGGTCATGAGGTAAAGGTCAAGGTCATGCGGCTCATTATGTATGCAAAAATAGCTTGTGATCGTATTATCATTAGAACAGATTGATGGATTCCTGCCAAACTTAGATCATTTATGTATCTTGCAGAGCCAATGAATGGTTCATAAGATCAAAGGTCATGGGCTCATTATGTATGCAAAAATAGCTTGTGGACGCATTCTCATTAGAACTGACAGATGGATTACTATTTAACTCAGGAAATCTTGCAGAGCCAATGAACTGAGTAGATTTTAGGGTCATGAGGTCAAAGATCAAAGGGTCATATATGTATATGAGAAATTGCTTGTAATCACGATATTCTGAGAACATGTTAATGGATTACAATTGAACTTGAATTTGAAAAATTTCTTCCGTTTCGGTTTGTAAAATTGCTCTATGACGGAGGCATCATTTTCGACTGCGCGCAGTCGAATTCCATCTAGTTTTTTTTTTTTTTTAATCAGAAATAGAGCCATTTTAGCAGTGTTTTCATGTTTTTTTTCTTACAAACAAAAAAAAAATTTAAAAAAAAAAATTAAAAAAAAAAATTAAAAAAAATTATAAAAAAAAAAAAAAAAAAAAAAAAATAGGAGGCGGCCCCCAAAAAGGAAGCGGGCGGGGACGCTAAACATGTATATTTTTTTTAATGGCCTAAGTATAAACGTGATATAAGAGCTCTCAAATTATTTTGGAGGCTTATATGAATTTGCTTGTTCGTGAAAACAGTTTTTACCTCCATCAGTCTCCGTTTATAGGGCCTGTTGTAATGTTCGTAATGTAATCAAATTTGGATCTGTTATTCTTTTATATTGTTGTATGTTGGAGGCTTGGCGAATTAAAATCAATCAATCAATCAAGACATCATGAGTGTATGGGCCATATTTCCTTGTATCGTATACATGACATCAAATTATTCATATTTAGTTATGACTAATCTAGTTTGAGTTCAACTATATAAAAAAATATGTTGCACATATATATATAGCCAGTTCTTTGGTGTACTGTAACGAAATCAATTAAACTTCAGATCAAAAGTCAAGTTCATACCTAGACTCTATACTTAGTCCTAATTACTTGATTGAATTTGGGGAAAACTGTTCCAAATTTAGACTTTATGAAATCCGCCCTCCTGCAATACCCAGTGTGTAATGTAATAAAAATTGTCTGAGGTCAACAATATATTATCATAATTCGATCGATTTGTCACGGAAATTGTTTTATAGCGAAAGAAGGGAAGGGGTATTTCCAGAGAAATTCTCCGGAAACGATGACAAATATGGAGTAGAGGAGGAGGAGGAGGAGGGGGAGGGGGACAATTTGCGTGTTTTCTATCAAAACGTGTCCCAAGTGTGATTACACTTTTGAGACATGTTTGAAGATTAATTGAATCACGCAGAGTGCCTCTTTCACATTATTTTGGGCTGAAGTACACGATGTTGAACCCCAATCATGTCGAGCAATGATGAGCGGTAAATTTTGTACAGCAATATAATGCAACGATGTTGTACACAACATTTGTACAGCAATGTTGTGCAGCAGTGCTGCAGCCTGCATCATATTATGGCAACATTTTAATCAAAGGCTTACGGGCACAATTTCCATGATAACATAACAAATATATAGGTAATGAATCATAACAATAATTGTGCTTTTCCGATTTCTCTGACAAGCAACAACAACAAAAAAGAAAAGGTTATCACGTTTTCTTATACATTTTCAAAAGTTCAAAATATGCAAGGGGCAGGGGGGGCACAAATATAACGACGCTTCCCATTGTTCGTGTACTAAAGATAACCAGTTACGTGCCCCCCCCCCTGCCCCCGATCCGCCACGAAGGGGAGAGGGGGAAGGGGGGGGGGGGGGTGAACAACCTTGGTGATATTGTCTCTCACCCTTGCGTCATACTATGGACATACTCGACGTCTAATATCAGATATATTCCGGTCAAGTGGCTTACTATAATAACAATAATATTACCGGCAATTAGATATTCTTTGGATGCACTTCCATGAAAATGCAGCCATGCGTGACGGTCAAACGAAATAATCAATACTTTACTGATGAGGGAAATTTAATAAGCCTCCTTTCTCACTATCAACAGATCAACGTTTTGTTTTCTTAATTTGTTTTCTTTTGTGTAATTACATCAAGAATATTTATGACACATTGTATCGATGCGGTGGAAATTATAGGATAAAGATAGCAACACCGCTGAAAATAAGTTTATATTTAAACATTTTTGAAGAGGATCAAGGATGTACATTAGGCCATAGGGAATTATTTGCTTGGGATAAGAAGAAAACACGTTGTATGTCCCGCTAATATGAAGTAACAAGATTCAGTATAATATCGATAGGACATAAATTTTATATTTAGCTCAATGGGAACCGAGACTAGAGTTTCGTCACCGTGAATGAAATGGAAATCAGGATTGCATCATTACCAAGTGTAATCAGGTGATAAATAAATATTATGTTAGCTGCATCGATAAGCTTTACCTGATGATCACCTATATTTATTTCCAATTAATAACACTCAGAAATAACTTTTTCTTCAGTTCTTAGATTTATCACCGTAGTTTATGTGTTCTTCCCCAGATTTCATTTGAACACGTAAATTCCCCAAAAGTATTTCATTTTGTATTTTCATTCCACCTCCATATCATTCTATATCCCCCCGTATCAATTTCTCTCTCTCCCCCTCCCCCCCCCCTTCTCTCTCTTACTCTCTCTCTCTCTCTCTCTCTTCCTCTCTCTTACTCTCTCTCTCTCTCTCCTTTCCAGATTCCATCCTCATATTCTTAGTATATCTGCTTTCTTGTCCACCCCCTATTTGTCTGTCTTTCTGAGTGTCTGTCTCTCTGTCTGTCCCTCTCTCTCTCTCTCTCTATCTCTTAATTGTTATCGTGGTCAATCCACAACATCATACTTCTGTCATCATTCTTGCCAAAATGAATATTATGCCTCAATATTGTTTTAATCGAATCACAACCATGATGGAACAACAGTTATAAAACAATAAGGAAGTATGTGGGCGACTTGATTATGCAATCTCCTATCGAACAATCAGTATACGGCATACGAGAAGTGCATAGACTAATAAATATTTTTTGTGTTTCAACCTCTTGTTGAACCTGATTTGGAGAAGAAAAAAATGTGATAATTTTCTACAACGAATTTGATGTTTTAAAGAACATACCACACTTACTATTTACCCGTGTTATGTGTTATCTTCACGTCATAAACACTTCGGAAGTTTTTGTTCATTTTAGCCTGCAAAAGGTTAATTTACTCCCTTAAAGCCCCTCTAAGGTGTTGGGAGCCCCACAAATTTGATGGTATAATTTCACTTAAATTGTGTCGCGACACATTTGACATTTCTGCAATGATTTTCAAAACAAATGTGTTTGAAGTCGAGTATTGATGAAAAAAAACACAATGTAGGTTTTCTGCGTATATAGAACAGAAAATCCAAATTATGTAGTCTGTTATAAATGTCTGCTAACACATTTTTTTTTTTTTTTTTTTTTTTTTTGGGGGGGGGGGATCTTTGCAGAAGTGTGTCTTAAAGACCGTCAGTACTACTGGGCCAGAAGGGATTAGACCACACAGCGAGGTCACTGACAGGTGGCTATCTCATTAACTCAGCTCTCAACTAACATAATAAAATGAGGATCATGGGGGACCAACAGGCACCGATTGGGGAAGTTTTCTATATAGAGGGAGCAAGTAGGCCTAGCTACAAGTAGGACAGTGGGGCTTTAATAAAATGGCACCCTCTTTAACAATATGAAATTTTGCCATCAAATTTCTGGCGAATTAGGGGCTTCTAACAATCTAAGAGGGACTTTAAGTAATACGTTACATAAGAGAAGTTTTTGGAAACAGAGGTCGACGACAGTACCGGCGACAGTACCATAGAACCGATGTATAGAGATAGAAAAGCAAGAATAGGGCGATTTAAGAAGTACTTCCTGCTTTGGGCCCATCATCTAAATGCACAGCGAAGGTCGTGCGTATTGCTTGGACTGATAAGAAAGAAAAGTTCAAGTTTGGGGGTTATGGGATATAAATGTAGTTTTTAATAGCCTTCACAATAAATCATACGTGAAGCAGAAAATTCTTGAGTGCTTCGCCCGATCTCACCAGCATATGACTTTGTATAATTATTGTATTTATATAACCTTTTGGCTGTGGAAGTAATTTTGTGGCCACATTTCCATTAAAGGCATCGTTTACAAATGTTAAATCTGAGATGTATGACCCTACGTGTTAGCAGTGTCTGTGATATGGTGTAATATTGAAGCCCTAAACAAAATTGCGCTTCAAAATGATCATGAAGTGCCTAAAAGTGTTTTAAAATTTGAGTGACAGGCTTTACCATACTCATTTTCCCAAATAGATTGTAGTGTTATACCAAGAAGTTACTAGCCTTGTTACTAGTTGCTGGTAACTTCTTGGTTATACAATCCCTCAGGAAAAGGAAAAATGAAATTTCGATTTCCAATCTTAAATATCTTGATAATCAGACAGACGATCGGCTTTTAAAAGTCATGGGATTCCTGACTGACCCAAAGGCTTATAATTATGATTGCAGCATGAGCTAAATCCAGGATTTTTTTCTTCAGAATAGGCTGAGACAATGTTACCAAGTCACTTTAACGAAACCTGTCTGAAGTGGTCACTGGTCACCATTATGCCCCCCCCCCCCCCCGCCCCATCTCTCTCTCTCTCTCCCCCACTCCTGTATACACGAACTTGTCCCCCTAGGATGGCCTTAATAGACAAATTTAGCTTTTACATATTTGTTTATAAGTACGTCAATAGACAATAACGAGGCAGTTCAATATCATACTGCAACGTATTTTGATGACGTCAATCAGCTATTGTATGAATCGCACTTTACAATATAATAGGCGACACGCTATAGGCTATGCATCTGCCCTTGAGTTAGTGCCGCTTTAAACAGTCATTAAGACAACGTTTACGTCATTATACAATCATGTAGAGGAGACTCTTTACTATGTGAAATAAATTCAAATTCCTTACATGCCTCTGAGAGACTGAGATATTGCTCTTTACTATCATAAAAAGCTTGACCGCCCAAGCAACAACAACTCTCATATAAGTACGTCTAGCAATATCTAACATTTTGACCCCCCCCCCCCCCCTCCATCTCTCTCTCATTATTTTATGCATGCACCACTTTCAATGCATGCACCTACACAACCCTCTCCTCCCTCTCTCGTTCTCTCTCTCTCTCTCTCATTCCCGTCCTCTCTCTTTCTCACTCCCTCCTTTTATTTCTCCCGTATATACTCAGATCTCAATTCTCAATATAACTCTCTAGCTCATTTCCATTACCAGATGCGTAAATAAAACATTAAAAACGCCAAATACATTATTTTTTTCTCTTTTCAGGTTTTTTGGAGTTTTTTATTATTTTTTTCCAGCATTTTTTCAGAATATTTTTTTTCTCCAAGGAAGAATGAATGCCCAGCACAACGGGGGTCGATACCCATTGACTTGCTTCCTAAAAATAAAATAACTTTTTTTCCTTTTTATCTGCAGGAATAAAAATAATATGACCATGAAAGTATCATGTACATAGTTGAGAACAGGTAAAGATCGAAATAATGCACAAAAATATAGCATAAGTATGATATCAATGAATATACAACTTTACAGAAACAGAAAATATACAAGGCATATTTCACAGATGACTTTAAGAATGTGTATTCTTCCTCACTTGGGTTTCTTTGTTATCAACAAAAAGTGACCTTTTATCGATTTTCCTGAATAAAAATGAACCTTTCATTAATACAGATTCAGTGTTCTCTTCAAATCTTAAAATTAAGAAATTTCAATTTGCATTCACATGTATCATCACACTTGACTTAGGCATTTGGTATGCGTGTAAACAATGCTTGCCAAAGTATTAGGGTATATTTTATTATTAAAATGACAGTTCAACACACTTTATATTAACGCCTATTCCTTCTCTGCACAGTTACAAGGCACCTTTAGATAGTATACATTATGTACCACAATCATCGCTCAACCAATTGGAAATTCAAACGAATGATCATTAATTATTGAACAATGGAGAACATTCCGTATACAGGTTGATAAAGCGTAAAATAAAGTTTCAAGATCATGTGGCTCATTATTCAAACATGATAAGATGAACACACTTACGTTACAATATGGGAAAAAGACAAAAAGTGTAGATACTTGCAATGACAAAGCAAATGAAACAAAATGCGCAAGAAAAAAAGAAGTTACATTTACAGTTGTACACAGTAATCAACATAAACATGTTTTCTGATACTCATTTTTGTACCTGTTTCTCAATCATCCGTTTTTTGCAGTCATGCCAGCATCCGATTCTGATATGTCTTTTCCACATTCACAGAATGTTAGTCTAGACATTATGTAAGAATCACTTATTTCAATTTGATCACCCTCATCTTTATCATGTAACTTGAGCACCATTCTGTAGATCATATAACTTTGTTTTGTCTAGAGGTTCATCTCTTTGAAGTCCACTTAAATAATCTCTTAGTCTGGCTTAGTTTTAAAAAGAAAAACGTTATCATTCTAAATTGTGCACAAAATGTATCACTGTTGTTATTGTTTCTTTAGACAAAATACCGCTATTCATTTTTATCATTTTATCAGTATTTTTCTCAACTTAAGAAAACAAGCAGAAGTAAATACTGAAAACCTAAAGCTGTGTGTCTGGGCATAAAACCAAGCAAAAATTGACATAGCAACATTTTTTCAGAATGGAACAGATAAATGTATGACACAAAATATAGTACTGAAAGAGGAATGCGAATTCAATAGCATGATAACCAACAGGACTCCTCTGCTGAAAGCCAGAAGCGCGTTAAGCCGTTAACTATGTGTAAACGTGTACGACTTAAGCGTCCTTCTGGCTACCTGCAGAGTAAAACTACAATGTATAATGTACAATTGTACAGTGTTTATGTATTATGTACATTACAATTGTTTACATGTCAACTTATATAGACTTTATACATTTTTCTTTTCACATGTACAAATGTACAAGATTGTTAATCAACTCCCCATTTTTGTTTACAAATGAGTAATTAGCCTGATAATAGAACATGTACACTTGTTTGTACATCTTTCTAAAAAACAAAAACAAAAATTAACAAAGTAATATTTCATGGCATCATTCATCTACAGTACACACTTTGTTCAAATTCATTGATTAGATTGTTACATAGGTTTTTAACGCAGGGTAGAGATACTGCCCTTCTGGTTCAAAACAGACAATAACATGTTCTTGTTTGTTTATTGATCTAGATAAAAGGAGAGTTTTTTTTAGAGGGCGCTCGGACGGACGAGAAATTATTAAGTTTTGCAGAGGAGGACAGGCCAATTGAGGAACAGAACGAAAGTACCCATGTACAACACAATGTCTGTTTGAAGGTTTGAAGCCACAAGAGCATTCATATATATCATACATGTCACTATACAATCAATGTCCTTCTACCTCTCAAGTCGAAACAGAAGACGTTGTCTGTTTGGAACCAGCCAGAAGGGCCCCTTTCACACTTCAAACAGAAGATCTGTTTTGAAAGAGGGCACTCAAACCCTCCTCCATACAAAACAATTTTAAAAATGCTACATGTGAATGACACTTCCATCTGTAATTAATGTTGTAACTTATAAACATGATTCTTATATGAACAAGTTTTGGAAGCTCATACATGTATTATGTCTAAAGTAAATCATAGACAGGAAAATCTATCCTCTCCCAAACTTGAATGATTAGACGCTGCTCGCACAATCATGTAATTTTGCTACAAGTTCTCTTCATAGTCAAATTATAGTGACAAATACAGGTTTTCATCTTATGTGCACAAAGCTACATGAATCAAATCATGTCAAAGCAATCACAAACATAATGGTCCAATATTCTCTTTGCATAACCACGTTCATCACTGTACAATTACTTACTCAATACATGTAGACCAATTTTCTATCACATTCGCATCAAAATTTATGTATATTTCCCATGAGCAATTAGCCCGACATTGCAACAACATGTACAACACTACAACATGCATCCTCACTACAGCAATGCAGTAAAAACTTGTAATTCTGAATACGTAATAAGACATACATGTGTAAAGTACTTGTACTGACTATCATTTATACATACATGTATACAGGTATATGGGCAATGGGTAGGAGAAATAGCATAATGTGATAGAAAAGCGGTCTACTCAATTTACAGAATATGTCCTGTTTTTTTTCAATATACATTGCTTCTTTCAAATTTTGAAATATGTCCATCACACACTAATTGCAAGAAGATAAATTACAAATACACATGAATGAAGAAAAAAAATAGCTGGACCGACTACCCCAACATTCTCATTTTTAAATTTAATCAGACAAACCACACAGACTATCAGTATGATAATAACTCGCTGGGAACGTCATTACTGGATATAAATAATTACACCTGTTACAACATTGTTGTGCAACAGGCAAAACACTGGATGCAAAGAACTGGGTCTGATTTGACAGCAGGGTTTTCCCCACAATGTTTTCAATATTGATTTGTTGGTGTACATGGATCCAATTTCCCTGTGCAAATAAGCTAAGGAGAAAGCTGATACAAAATCTATACATATGGACCTTAGTCAATGTGACAAAAATAAAAGAATATTGAAGTTTCACTTTCTAGATAACATCAAAGTTGGCTCTGCTTTGATTAAAAAGGAAAAAGAGGGGAATAATGTCCATATTTGGGCACTTTGCATGCTCATCAACATGTGTTCATGTCACATCTATGAACATAGAGGAGCCTTTATGTAGTAGCTCATTAAAAAGGTGAATAAGCATTAATTAATTGATTTTGTTTTCCTTGTATTTGTACACAGCTGCTATGGTAATTGAATTGTGTCTAGAAACACCAATGCTTTCATTCCTTTTTACACGAGTACATACGACAGACTGAGTATTATGAACATCCAGCAATTCAATTCAAATTAAATCATTGATTACATTGTACTTCTACAGTTACACACAAAATTGGTCTCTGTTTTGGTATTGCTAAACTGTCCTTCAAAACATATTTCACCATGATCCGATTCACATTGCAAGTTATCACTTTTAAAATGCATCAAAAATCATTCAACTCTGCACAACTGCAAAGATTGTGCATATATGTACAGTACACAGATGTACAGACTAGTACAGACAGCCGACAGATATGTAACTGTACACTAGTGCTTTCCTTCCGATTATGACGCTTTAGAGGGACGCTTTAGAGGGTCTCGATACCCCCCCCCCCCCTCCTATTCCTTAGCAACTCATAAGGTTCAATACTATAATGCCCCCAAGCCCTGTTTACTACTAACCCACAAGCCAGCCACCCGTTTCAAACTGTCACACTGTGACACATCTCCAAGGCTTGAAGTTCAACTGTCAACTCGATGTCTGCCAGAGACATCATGTTTCTCCAAGTAAAATGCGCAATTCCTGCACAATACTTCCAGAAAAATATGTCTTACAATTTGGATTGGTCACACAGACTTGTCAAATACACATACCTGTCATTTTTGGTAAGGAAAAAGCTGACTAAAGTGTTTTCTACTTGAGTGACATTAAACACAAAATTAAAAGAGGATTAGGAATATAACAAAATGGTCTGAGCTCGTGATACCCTAATCTTCTTGTCTCTTTCTTGTGTACATGTGTAGGAGACATGCTTCAAAGAGCAAATGCCATCTATTAAACCGCTTGTCAAATAACCAAGGCTGTCATTCTTTTTCTCCTAATTTCAAGTAAACCCTTTCTATGAAAATCTCATTATCCTTTCAAATCTTTGTCCTGGTAAACAACCCTCTAAATCGCATTAAACGGAGCCTCTTATAGCCAGCACAGAATAAAATGTTAAAGGTTTGATGAAAAAATGCATAGGGCCTACTGTACATGTTGGCCGCATTGAATCTACGGTTTCAATATGTCCTTAGTTACTTTCAGTTCCTGAAGAAAATTTTGACCAAGCCTTATTTTCATAGTCAGTGAAAGGTGGGCCCAAAACATATGCTTCCATGTACATGTACACCATACACCGACTGTAAAAGATGAATTTAATACCAATAGATTTCAAATTGGTATACTGAAATGTACATTAGTTGAACTTTAATGCAAAAAAAGGGGACTAATATTCTTGAAGAAATAGAGAGTTTGCAACAGGTCCTTGTGGGTTCAAATAAATGGCTAATAAACCCAACATACCGTCGCTGTTTTCACGAAGTGACGGTAGTGAAAAAAAATTGCATTCACTTTGCATTACGATTTTCCTCACTACCGTCACTTCGTGAAAACAAGGACGAAATTACGTGTAAATGTAGGTATATATTATATAGGCCTACAGGTAACCCCTTAACCTATAAAGTTAGAGAGAAGTCATTCAAAAAAACCTTTTAAGGTGTCTTACTCACAAATTACAATAAGCCTTGCCAAATTCGAGGAAACAGTCCAAGGCACTTTACTGCAGTACTGGTTCACCCACTGTCCACCCACGCACTACATTGAGCACCACTAAGAAAACAAAGTTTGTTTGCTTGAGAAGGGTTCTTGGGAGGAGCTTTTTGCCCGATCTATTTGTGGCCGACTGGAGCCATACATGGGGCAAGGTCCATCGAAGTGAAACAATACATGAGAGGAAGAAATTGCACAATTCAGACCTTTAACCATTCATTGTGTACATAAGCTTCCTGGATCTTTTGCATAAGGAGGGCTTACAGGTACATATCTTTTGCTTAGAACAAGAAAGGCATTAGCTCATTGTTTGACATAGATTCAATGCCTTTCTGGCTGTCAACAGTCAATATGGCTTGTGGCGCAATCATCCTGATATTGACACATGTAAACAAGTTGAAACAAGATTGTAAAGACAGGTACAATGGAGAATCATTCCAGAATTCCCCATTCCTAGACCTTCAGTTCTGTTGGTGCATCGACACTGTAAGTGCAAAGTTTACTACCAGCTTGAATAAAAATAATTAAATGCATCGTCACTGAACATGTTTGTCCAATAAATGTCAGCTCGAATGTTTTACAATACTGATTTTTAGGTTGTAACAATTAGCCTAGTAACAATGCTGATTTCATTTTTTTCATTTTTTTCCCCCTGGTTTTCACAGGATAATAATTAACATATTACAATGCTTCACAGTTTTATGCAAAGAGGAAATATGTGTACCCAATGGGAATTTGGAAAATATATACAGTAATGCTCTTGAATATTTCAACAAACTTTCAGATCAAAAGGAAGAGAGGTTTCTTTTTAATTTAAAGTTCAAGCATATCATATTTTAAGATAATTTTATCTGTTGAATGCACAATTTGCACATGGATCATAGCACCATAATTGCTCAGCAGAAAGGGCTTATTTCAAGCTCTACTGCCCATTAAATCAAAATCAATTCAGCGGTAAAGCATTGATGAGTCAATATCACTTTAAATTGGCCCAAAATATTTACGAACAGGATTCCAAGGCAACGATACTTCACACCTTTAAAAGGGGATTGGGAACAACTGAACTGTAATGTAGAGGAATTATAAAATCTTATTAAATCATGTGTTCCTGAGACAAAAAAAGCACTGTCCCACCTGAATGCTACCCCTCTCCATTCCAAACTAGAGCCACAAACATACTAGCGGAAGAGGAGACAGGAATATTTGAACATTCTAATGGAATCAGTGTACATTGTTGTAAGTGCGAAAGAGTACATTCATAATCATCTTTCCTGAATAAAATCTACCTGTCTCGGGTTATCTGAACATAAATTGGCAAGTTTGAGTCATAAACCAAAAATAAACAGTATTGAACATTTCAATACACCACAAATATGACATAACATAAAACATTTCCATAGTACTTTTTTAAAGCTTTTTCTTTTTGATAATTTGAAACAATATCTACATGTACACTCTGTTTAAATAGCAGGAAGCGCACACTTGTAGAATTATTAGAATTATGAGAATAGGTTTAAAGTCAGTCTGATTGACTTAATGTGGGCATTAGTAACAACTTGTCCACCTTGGATCCACATTATTACTTCTGAACACATTGCTGTGATTATTGTTGGCATCATGCCTGTAGTTGTTCATGTGCGGAATGAATCGTGGCTTCCCGTAATTGCTGGAGTTGTAGGACGTGTTTCTGCCCTGATGTGACCTGAAGGGAATGTTGTTGTGATGTCTTCCTTGGCTGCTGTTTTTGTGGTGGTGTTGCTGCTGCTGATGGTGTGGTGGGTGGTACTGTTGGTGGTGATGGGAAGTGGCAACTCCGGAATGCCAGCTGTTGTGGTTGGTGGGGGAGGTGTGAAGAGGTGGTGGTGGCACCGCAAAGGCGATCGGAAGCTGGGAGTAGAGGTTGACGGGTTGCATCGACTGCGACTGGAAGGCAAGAGACCACTGAACACTCTGGGCCAAGTCTGTGATCAGCTTTAGCGTCTGACGGCGCTCATGGCTCATCAGACACACCGTGCTTGAGTCTATGACTCTGCGGAGGATGATCAGGTACTCGTACTTGTCCACGTCCTCGGCAAAGTGCGTGTTAAGGTAGCTTTCCAGCTTCTGGTGCTGCTGAAGAAGGTCCGAGAAATCGATGAAGAATCGCGAACACATGTACCTCTCCATTTTCTTGATTTCCTCCTCACAAGCAGGACTGTAGTCCCGGGACAAGAGGTTGCAGTACTTGAGCAGGCCACCACCCCGGATCTCTTCCGGATTTCTTGTGGCGATCAGCTTATTGTGCAGGTGGTAAAGGGCTTCCTCAAAGTTTCCGAAGACACTCTCTCCCACGACTGAAGGATAGAAATGCCTGGTCATGGGCACTTCGGATATCTTCCTGAAGAACAGAAGAGAATCGAGAACAATCTGGAAGGAATCCACGCTGAACTCAAACTGTCTTCTCATCAGATCCACAAACTTCAACTCAATATTCTTACCAGCCAAGTTCAAGAGACTGATTAAGCTCCACCGGTCATTATCATTGTAGATCTTCACCATCTTCTCTGTGTAAGCCTCCTGCATGGTACATGATGTCATACGTTCCTTATTAACATCCTCCGGAAGAAAGTTGAGCAGGCATTCAAAGACAGCATCACGGATGATATCCAAGTTCTCCGTCTTCGAGAGGTCAACTCCAAAAATCAAATCCAAGTCGTTGTACGATTGATTCGTTTCCGTGCTCAAGATGTAACTAGCTGCACCGCCATTCATTCGAATGCATCTGACATCAATATTGCTGTCAACCAGTTTTTCTCTTACATTTTCCACTAAATCCAAGAGAGTCACATCCAAGGTGGGAAAGTTGCCCCTTCCATGCACGGCAACAGGGGTAGTCAGCACCTCGTCTAACCGCACAACCTGCGGGTAGCTAAGCACCTGAAATCGTGCGCCAGACTCCGTGGATGCCATGATGAACTTGAGAAGAAAAAACTATTTCCTGAAGATGATTGTGTTAGTCGGAGATGTTCTGCGAGGATAAGAATACAAGTTCACTGAAGAAAATATGCTTCAAATAGAAATATCCATATGCTCAACTATGTTCACGTTTTGAACTTGTTCACAGCTGCTATAATGTTCGTGTATCTTCAATTGCCGTCAGTTCGCTTCTAAAAACAGCTGGTAAGAAAACGTATCGGGCATCTCTCTACATACGTATTTGGTGCGATGTTGCGACATACGTAATTCTCCAGCTGGGACATGTCGACGGCGGCTCTTTAATAAAATAATATCCTTCCGCATAAATACTATGACAGATAATTGCAACACATTTATATCATTCATTCTACATGAGTTGCTCTACTGTATGAGAAATACCTAATCAAACTCCAAATGCTATATATTTTAAGTTTTTGAGAGGATTATTTAGAACTCTATCCGACCTATGTTTAGATAACGCGCATTGATTTCCACTCAATCCAATTAGTATTTGAGTAGTGCATCGGCACTCTGGGTATTGCACCCCACCCCCTCTGATAGACTTTACGCTGATTGGTCAACTGTGCGTATCCCATAGCAATATGAAGGCAGATTGCCTCGCCCACGAGATCGCGTTCATTCAGAGAACTGTGGTGCAATAACTGCTGAATGGAAAATACACATCAGAGCGCATCTTTTGAAATCCGGAAAAATTTCCACATTTCTGGGCTTTTGTCGAAAATCATTCGCCGTGGTGCATGCGTAAACAGAATTGGGGATATGATTTGGGCGTTTCGCATTTGGAGAATAATAGAGACGAAAACACGTTTTGATTACGTTGTTATTTGCTCTGATATTCCAATTCATTTCATAATAAAAGGATCAGAAATGAGAAGGGGAAAATGTGATGAATAGGCCATTGCTATTAATAGTGTATAAAAATTGCTGTCTCACTCGTCAAATATACTCAAGACATGTGTTTCCTTTTTATATGCATGTACTACAATACGGCTATATATACAGTACAGGAAAGGGAGGGTGGAGAGGATAGATTCAAATCCCGGTTCAAATGGGCATAATTATATGCAAGAATTTTAAAAAAAGAGGAAGGGAAGGGATGGAGGAGGGAAGGGGTGAGGAGGAGAGGGGGAGGGCAAGGGTTGTATTAGAAAGGGGGGATTCTTTTTTCCCCATCATTTTACGAGAAAAATGTCATACAATCTAAACCAAACCTTTTGGCATCCTACATACTAACTTTTATAGATGTGAGCTATACAATCACGTTTTGAGTATAAGTTTCGAAGAACATGTGACCCAACATTTCGTAGAAGTACCAGGCACGGACAGGTGATGGTACTTGACGCAGATGTTCACAACATTAATGTAAATGGTCTAGATGGAGACTAACACAAAAGGAGCATGCAAGTAAGTTGTTCTCCGGCCAGTGACCGGACGGACCCCCCCCCCCCCCCCCCCCCCGGCTCACATTGCCCTCCCTCCACCCACCCACCAAAGGAACTGGGGATAACCAAACGTATAACTAAAAAAATAAAAAATATGAAAGAGTAAATACATATACATGAAATGCACGTGATGACTTGTCTCAATAACAAGCACTTGTAATTTGTTTTCCTTCAAGTGGTAAAAGAAGAGTCACGTTGCAGGAGCATTCGTGATTTACCGTGGCCTGAAAACCCTCGAAGTGTCGGTGTCAACCCCACAATTTGTACATTTAATTAGATAGCTTGTGTATCTACGAAAAATACTCCAAACGTCTGAGTGCATGGGTCTCTCGCATAATAATGGCATACCAGACACGCGCTCATTGCATTATGATTTTGTATTGTTAGACATTTTTACGACGTTTGAATTGCTAATTGTCAAAAATGTAGGTATTCTTTTGAGTGGTTTCTATTGATTACGCTCTATACGTAATCCATAGGCTACCTGATCTGGGTCATCGGCCTCTGAAATGTATGAATTATTTGAGCTACAAAAGTAATAAAAAGAAGACAACAACAACCGGGAATTATTTGGAAGTGTTTCCCCCCTATGACACAACAGTGAAGATTCAGGACTCTCTTGTCAGCAAAAAGAAGGTGGGGGGGGGGGGGGGGGTAAAGTCCAAATGAATTCCTTGCCAGGCAAAAAATATATATTAATAGATAAATTAATTAATGAAAAGCTTAATAAATAAATAAATGAGTTAACTATGAGAATAAAAGAAAATGTTATATCACAAAGGGGTTATTTCAATGTCCGAATTTCAAAGTCCGAATAAAAGAAAATGTTATATCACAAAGGGGTTATTTCAATGTCCGAATTTCAAAGTCCGAATAAAGTCTTTGACAGGCAAAAAATAATAATTAATTAATTAATTAATTAATGAAAAGGTAAATAAATATGAATAAATAAAGAGATGAATGAATAAATTAATAGATTGATAGATATAAATAGATAATTAAGATAAATGAATACCTATGAGAATAAAAGGAAATGTTATCACAAAGGGGTTATTCCAATGTTCTTACAAGATTCTAACAAGCAAAGCATTACAGCAATAGAATCTGGGAAGTGGGGGTACAGCCATTTTAGGTGCCGCCTTTTGAGGTATGAAATATACAATGTGTTGTTTGAAGATTATCTCAACATTGCCTTTCAGTCTGGAGCATTGGACTTGAACCCGAGATATATTGTGGTTAATAATAGGTGAACATTTGAAACAACACAGGGATTAGCCCACTCTTTAATTTGATAGTATGATTTGTTTTGTTAAGGAAATCCTTTCACAAACTTTGACAGTTACACAGTGAAAATACCCTTCATTATGTTTTCATTTTGAAGAGACGTGAGGGGGCGCTGTGCGCATGTGCGTGTTGAAATAGTTATGAGCTCTTCGCCTTTGATAGTTAAAATGGGTTCAGTTAATTTGAGTGGTATATTTAAGCCGGGAAAGAAACACATTTATGACAAAAATGATATGATACAGACGATTTTATAATAGGTTTACGAGCAAGACCCATCCGCATGTCTCCCAATGTTTATACCTAAATGCCTAATATATTAAAATATTTCATATATTTAACACAAAAATGTACCAGCAATTTATGCAAGATGGAAACCAATTTTGTAAATCTAGGATGCTTCCCTCGATCATTCAAAGCAGATTATGTTACCATGATTGCAGCACTCTTGTTTTAGATTAGTTTGACTGGCAGTTAAGAATCCAGTGTCAGATACTGTCGTAAATGAAATGTTGTTTTGATTTCATTTTGTTCTGTTCTGTTTATTTTCTTTTTTCTTTTTTTTAATTTTCCCCATTTTTTAAAAACAAACACATAATTATAAAATAATTACGATTATAAAGAGTCTCATAACTATCATGAGTATAATTCATAAAGAACACACTACCTGAAATGGGAAGATATTATTTAGGTGTACAGTGAAACCTGTCTATAAAGACCACCCAAGGGAAACAAGAAAGGAAACCATTTTCAAGGGAACAAAACATTTAGTTTTTGTATACAGGTGGTCTTTCTATACAGGTGGTCACTAAAACAGATTTGACTGCATTATGTATAATGGTATCCGTGGTATCACCTTGTGTTTAAATTCCATAACTGCTAGTTCAGTATCGGCGTGTTTGTTCATTGGCCCTATATTATACGAACAGTGTATACAAATTATTTTGAGAATTACAAATGTTTTGAATATTCCGTTGCGTCTAATCATGATTCCACCCCTTACTGAAAGCATAGTTACAGACCTATTATTGATTGTGACTTTATCATGGATTTAACAATTCATTTGGATTAGAAAATACTGATTGATTCGTTTAATGCATGATTTGTATATATCCCTGTGCAAATAATGACCGAATTGACAATTTAATTGGAGGTTCCCGTTTACAGTGACCTCAATAATTCGGAACCGAAAATTGTCATTCTTATTTTATGTCTCCTTTTTCTCATACTTCCACTTGCTAGTTTTATCTATTTCTTTGCTTCCGTCTACTCGACGGTTAACTTGCTGTAAAGGTTAATAGGAGGGGGGATGCAGCAAATGCATGGGGCGTGCCCCAGTCAACTGGTGAGGGGGGGGGGGGCAATTAAACTGATAAAAAGGTGAGAAAAGGAGAGGGGGGGGTTAAAGGACGAGAAAAGAATAGGATCACTCCTAAAACACCCCCTATAATAGGTTAATTCGCATTTACGGAGTAAGAACGGTGCCCCCTCCCCCTCTCACCCCCTCCTTGATGCCAATACCCACTGAAATGGTAAAAGAAAAACTCGCTACGCCAACCACCGAAGCACGGTATCACTAATGATTATGACGTAGTAAAGCTCCATCCAAGGCCTCCATGATAACACATCAAAGTCTAATGAACAGCTGTTACAGATTGAAACCTGTTAACCTATATATTACGTTGTAGAATGAACAGGTGATGTGGAAGCTAATTCTAAGAATCGAGGACAGTCTGGCATTCAAATATCGATACAATAATGTAGGGTAAGGACGAAATCCCATATCACCAATAACGATTATATGATAACTATAATTATAAAGGTTACATATTGTTTTCCGCACGCTACTGCACTCTAAAAACTGAAATGTTAAATGTCAATTTAAAAGGGCCGAGGAGTGACCACTCTTTCAAAATGTCAGATTGTTTCTTTTAACCTGCTAGATTCAACCTTTATAGTGTGGGATCCAGCATGCTCAAAGTGTTAATTTACCATTTTGAAAGAGTGGTCACTCCTCGGCCCTTTTAAATGGTGATTTAACATTTCAGTTTTTAGAGTGTGGCTCTTCCGTCAATTAAATCTTCGTCATAACTTCTGCTGTTGTCAGGGGGGGGGGGGGGGGGGGGGGGTATAAAATAATCACCTATAGAAAAAAACTATAGCCATGGTTGCCCGAAAGCAAAATGAATGTGCCGACAAGTTGAATACCCATTTAAGGCTTGGAAAGCGCCGGAAAAATAATCATAATTTAGGTCAATGGGGAACTATTGCTATTTATCCCCCTCCCTATGATCACATAAACTTTATAGTATTCATCAATAATTATTTATTTGGCTTCCTTTTGCAATTTTCACCTGAATCATTATGAGCTACATGTACATAATAGAGGTAAAACAAGTAAAATCACAATGGCACTTGTATAGTCTGATTTTTGGATTCTTTTCCGGTTTTAATGAAACATCTGCTAGGTTATAGTTCCCCATATGAAATTATAACCATTTGTGACGATTACAGATTAGGTCGCCGTTTAGCTTGACAGGATGTCAGCGACCTTGTATAGATGCGGGTACGTACGCTGGCCGGCCGCTCATGAAACGTAATGATAAATCACAACACCGCATTTCATCCTAATTATAATAATAAAACTATATGCCGGTCTTGGTTATATTATCCTAGTGGGCGAGGATATGGATCAGGAAGTGGGAGGAAGGAGAGAGAGAGAGAGAGAGAGAGAGAGAGAGAGAGAGAGAGAGAGAGAGAAAGAGAGAGGGAGAGATACATACAGTCAAACACTCAAACCTACTATAGCCAGTGACCATAAAGACCACATTTTTTGTTTCCCTTGAAAGTGGTTTCTCATTGAAACATGTACTAAAGTAATCTGTCTACAAAGACCACCTGCCTATAAAGACCACTTCTCTTGACTCCCATGGTCTTTATAGACAGCTTTGACTGTATATAATAATTTGTAATGGAGAGGGAGAGGGTGCGCTCCAATTTGCCCTACAATTTGTGTGTGAAAATGATATTAACCGCACGTCTTTCCTTGAATGGAAACAGTGATATGCCACTTCAACGATCCCCTCACCAATACCCTAATGATAAATTACTGATGGGCCTTTCAAAGAAAACTTAATTGAATTGCTGTACGTCACTCGATGCACGTTGAATTCCAATTATCTGACAAGAATATAGCGATGAGCGGCAAGATTTTCTTTCAAACAATGTTTGGAACTAAAAGGAGAGGGGGGGGGGGGGGGGGGTTAAACGACGGAAACAAGATAATAATGAAAAAATACAGATTAGGAACGGGACTAGAACATCAATCGCGTCAATATGCCATATTTTTCAGAGTACATGCATGAAGCCTTATATTTCCTTAAATATGGTCAAAGTGATTACGTTTAAGAGGGAAATGGACATTGTACGGAACAGATTAATCTAATGCTACGTTCAACTCGTTTCACCACCAACCGGTAACCCCCCCTAAAAAGGAATTAATAAAACAAAAAAGTCATATCTCTTCACGGATTTTAACACATCAACAGTTTTAGGGAATCCACACCCGCTTCCGGAACTTCAATAACCACTACTTGTCAACCAAGCCGTCATTGGAATATCATCAATACCTTTTGTTTTACTTATTACAAAACAGGGACGAAATTAAAGACGAACTCTCATGTCAATACGTTACTATCTTGATGAGATAGTAGGCGTTCGCCCACGTGGAGAGGGCTTCTCGTAATGGCGGGTTCATTCACAAACTGTAGTATCGTCGTCGTAGTAAACAAACGCCCCCGCATCACTCTCTCAGTCGCCCCGGAGGATGCAATGGGGGTTGCTTCCTACGCAAGCATCCCAGTTCTTTCACGTGGAAATCCAGTTGTACATGACATTAAAGAAAAAAAGGGCAGCATGGCGAAAATCATCCAAGGACGATGGAAAACGCCATTAAAACCACCACCAACAACAACAATGAAGTATGGTATACTCTTTTAATCCTTTATTCCCTGTTCAACATCACTTTTGTATGGTCATGACTAATTGTTTTGTTTGTCTTTGTTGGAAAAATGCATTCATAATGTGATATTATAAGAAATATATTTTGTATTTCATTCTGAATCTTTGTATTAAATCCATTCTTGCAAATACTTTGGAAAAATCAACTCTAGGGGAATTTTGATACCATATTTTATTGCCAATTGAAATCATGTTCAGATGACGTAAGATGTTATTGCAATGTTCGCACATTTGAAAGGATGATGATGGCGATAAGTCCTCATTACTGAGTTTGATTTCTCGAAAGTCTTTGTGATCGTGTTATAACATAATGTACAGTATACACCAGCGGCGGATTATTCTTCTTATTCTTCTTCTTCTTCTTCTTCTTCTTCTTCTTCTTCTTCTTCTTCGTCGTCGTCTTCTTCTTCTTCTTCTTCTTCTTTTTCTTCTTCTTCTTCTTCCTCTCCCTCTCCTTTTTCTTTCTCCTTTTCTTTTTTTTAACCACATTTCCCCTTTCTTTTCTCCCTTTTCTTCCATCTCTGTCTCCGATTTTATCTTTTCTCCTATCTTTGAGGACCACCAAAAAAGAGTGGGGGTGGGGGGTCCGTTGCCGATTCGGCCACTCTCAGGATCCGACACTGTACACCCAATAAATACGTCTGTTTGGAATTATAGAAGAACTTTTAGACCCTTCTTGCTCTTAATAAATGTAAAACTTTCATATCAATTTTCGAGTAGGCCTATATTCATTTATTTCGCGATAATTCATTCTTTCAATGCAACCTATTTTTGTCTTCAGCGTGGAAACGAAGTTGTGTTCAACGCCCGCGGTTATTCATTATTTTGTGTATAAGTTACGTAGGTGAAATTGTAATGGTTTTTATTTATTATAATCATCTCCAGCACTTAACGGATTATTTGAAATCTGAGATACAAATTATTGTATGTACAATGTCTTTAATTTGTGTATTAACTTTATTCAGAAGAGGCGTTTTGCTGGGATGTGACGAAAGCTCGGATAATCCTTCTGAAAATATTCATGAATACTGTAGATACTGAGCTTATCTTTTAAAAAGCCTATTATCGTATAAGTCTCATCATTTATAACGCAATCCTTTGCGAAATAGACTATTGGTCTTGTTTGTCATGACTGTACAAGGCTTTAGCCTACAATAATGTTTTCACCACTATTATGTAAACATCCGCATTAAAAAATATACTTCTTCATATCAAACTCCAATAATATATCGTGTTTTCTTTCCCTTAAAACCAAATAACATGCAGGTCAGAAGGTCATTTTTTCAGGATACCCTGTACCGATGATTTTGATGACGTCACAAGATCTCTGGCAATTATTCATTTTGAGAGCGTCATTCATTCATCCTCCATTTTCCACCGAGGCGGAAATCATCCTGTAAGATGGCAAAATACTCTCCGAAAGTAGTCCCGTCCTCCCGGCTCATGAATATTAAAACATCGTGGATTGAGTACCGTTATTTTTGTTGCCGAAAATCATCGATGCCGAAAATACACAACCAATGCATGCGTCTGGGGAGGTTATGTCTTGTTTTCATTGTGTAAGCTATCCTTAATTAGATATGGTTTAGCTTCTTTAAAATCGATTTCCTTGCAAAACGATCGGTTCCATATGGCACTCGTTTCTACCAAAAATACCATACCCATTCTATATTAGGAACTGGGATTTGCCGCTTAATTGGTGCAAAAAAACAACTAACAATCTGCTTAAGAATATTGTGACATCTATAATTGATTCGAAACGATATTTTTTTAAAGAGTAAAGCATTAGAAGATCTTGGGATAATCTTTTAAAATTGTTCATTTTCTCCCTGTAAATATCGGATTTGCTCTTGGGCAATATACGGTATATGCATTCTAGAAGTTTCTCTCTCCGTCCGGATTAGTCGCCTACGCAAACGGTGACGTCAAAATCGTCACACGGCGGCTCCGGACAACGTATTACGTAGTAGGATGCACACAGCAGACAATGTCCCGAAGCATTGCGAATAAAGTGGCGCCACTAAGCTACTGTAGATAATGGTGCCGCATAGCGCTCATTTGGGGAAGGGGGTAATTCTGTTAAACAGTGATTTTGCTGTTGTTGATTTGATAAAGTGACTGCGTCAACGTGGTGGTGTTATTATGTTGATCGTCACAATTTACCGTATTAAATCGCATAATGATTATAATTAGCATTTCTGGCTTTCAGTACCGTTTCAGTTGATTTACAATATATTCCTTGTTGGCAAAAGGTTGCATGATATGCTCTTCAACAGAATAGTCTTTATTGTTTTACCGATTATCTTTCGCTTTTATTTTCTTTTTTCTTAATAAAAAAAGGTTTTGGCAAAAATTAAGTATATTTTCAATTGCTTGTGGTGCCTCGACTTTCTGTATCATTAATCATTATCGGCCTAGACTGTCACAGTGTTGATGCGAAGCGTTGATGATCCAGCCTATGAGGGGTCATAAGCAACGGGCATGGTGAGGGCACTGCATGGTCTTATAAAGTGTGAATGCATAATCGGTCCACTGAACAGATTTTCGCCATTCTCTCTTCCCCTTTTATCCTTTCATTTACCCCCTCTCGCCTACCAATGTGTGGGGGAAGGGGCAGGTGCCCCATATACCCCGTATCTCACGTAAGCCTACATACGATTACATTTGAATCTTGAATCTTGAATGTTGAATTTAACCACGGCAATCCCAACGCCAGTATATAATATTAACAGCATCCAACCATAACATGGCTAATACTCGTTCACTATCTACGCAAGATAACAGTCTGCACAGCACCCTATGTCTCCCTCGAAGTAGCAGCCACCTTGCACTGAAAGCCCGTGTGACGTCAACACTCATTCACTGTCGCATGCCGTCCCGAGCGGGCAAACAGTCTACCCGCGTCGGCTATTTTTAGGCACAAAGGGCTGTTCTGCACGCAGTTATGAACCCTCGTTCTCATTATTCCCAAAAGCGTATTGAGCTGTTTCGGGAGGCATATACTATTCGTTCATTATTTAAATTTTGTCGTAATTCTGTTCATAAATAGGGTTCGTTATACCGAAGATTTACGAACCCTTTTTCTATTTTCGGAATTAAGAGCTCCATTTCATTGTCGGAAATACGAACCTTTGGAATAAACGACATAGGCCTATTTATAACCATTGTTTCAAGTAAACAGAATCTTAACTGTCTCGATATTGTATCTTTTTTTATTGGGACATTTTCACGAAATAGGATTTGAGACGAGTCTGAAAAACTCCGACTCCTTTAATCTGTAATCAAAATAATTCAGCATGGCATCTGTTTGCATTCAACAACACAAACGTTGATGATCTGACTGTCATATTGACTGTATTTTTTTCCTTCAGGGTAAATAATAGGCCCTACGAATTTACTCTTTAACATTTCCCCAAAATAAATGACACAAAAACAACAACAAAGATTAAACGCAAAAAAAACAAATTAAGAAAAAAGAGGGTAATTTCCATCGTGAATGCAGCATAACCTGTCATGAAATGCCTGTTGGGTGTTATTGGTAATGATACACTCTCATTGATATCTGTTTAGACGTTGTAACAATATTATCAGACTGCGATTCGTGTATAGGCACAATTTGTGTATTTGTTTTAAAAATCAGGTTTATATTACGATAGCAAAAATATAGATGTTCCGTTATGAACAATAAATTAAAAAAAAAAGTGAATTGAGTATAATCAGTAATATTGGTTGTTGCTATGTTGGAAACCTTCGACAAGCGTTAGTACTTGACAAACAACTATTGGCAGGATTGAAGTAACGCAAGCTTTATATACAATATTTATTTATTTATAACATAATTATGCATGGCCCTCAATTCGAAAAGCATGCATGGCAACATAATAATTTATATAAAAAACAGCCGTTTTTTGTGTCTTCGGGCTAGTGGAAACACGCCCGCTCGGAAAGAACGAGAAGGAAAAACCCACTGCATTCACCCGATGGGCCGGCAGCTTCTCAATTGCGTGTTCGAGCTTGTAGATGGCATCCTTGTCACATCTCAAAGTCTAAAAATAAACTGGCGAGATTCGGGGGGAGATGAAGACGAAATCGATGGCATCAACTTGTGATATTCCTGACAACAATAAGATTTGTCTGGATGCTAATTTATAATGTGATTCCAGTGGGATTGTTGGCGCTTATTGGAGATGAAAAACAATACACCGTTACTTGTTTTATTGTTATTTTGTTTCATATTCTCTCAAGACATGACCGATTTTTCCAGCATTGTTATTTAAGTTCCATTTCGGGAGGGGGAACAAGCTTTAATACCATAGCGACAAACAATGTTATCGACGTCATCGTAATGAATTGCAGTAGAGGTTATAAATAGAAGGGGGAAGTGCTGACAACGATATTTTGCTTTTAAGGTAAAACAAGTCCTGAATGTTAAGATTAATTGCCTCAACGACCACAGCAGAAGAGTGGAGTAGCTGATTTACAAACATTATGTGCGACAACAGTTAGGCCCTATTAATTTTATTGACATAAATTTTGAAATGGGGGTGTAGGGCTCTTCATAGTTTAAAGCGACAATCTTGCGTATAAATTATGATCTACTGTGTTCAAAGAGCAATATTGCGATAAAGCGTTTTATATCTGTTCAGCTGGCGTACAAAATGATTATGTGCCTTCATTTTATGACCTTTTCTGTTTTGATCTAGAAATCAAATTTCTTTTGTAAATATCAAGGATATAATCAGAAGGGGATCGGGGGTGTGCGTCCTTTAATATTTTCGGGTTCCTATGCCATAGCGTGGGTGATCAGATGGGGATGCACCGGTTTTTGACCAGTTGGTGGAATGCGAATTATCAAGGCCAACGTTAAACTTTACGGGTAGAGTGCAGCTATAGGAGGTTTTATCATCTGATTAAAAAAAAAAAAAAATCCCTTTCCCCTTTGCCCCCCATCTGTCTGTCCGTATATCTGTAGCGTATGTCTGCCTCTCTCTCTCTCTCTCTCTCTACCCACTCTCCCCTCTTCCCTCTCTAGTCTCTCTCTCTCTCTCTCTCTCTCTCCCCCCTCTCTCTTTCTCTCTCTCGCCCTCTTTGTCATTGATTGATGGTACGTGCCCCTGTGCCCCCTACTCCACAATACTAACTAAGTTCACACTACAATAACGATGAAATAGGACGTACTTTATTATGTACTTTTCTTACCTCAGGGATAGCTTTAGAAGTATTTAACTCTTTTCCCGCTTCGTTCGACTAGCGGAACATACAGCGGGCTGCCAACTTCGACTCAAGTCACATTTCATTCACAATACACACGGAACGCATTTAATTCTATTGTACGCACACACACACAATAGTAACGCGTGCTTCGCATTGTATACACATCGCACTTCATTGCACCGCTTTCGCAGACATTGTTTACATTGACATTTTCCGAGAAAAATTGAGTTTTTGAAACTGCTTTTGCAAATATTCTGATGAGCTAGGATGGCCCCTATTAGGAGGAGACGGGACTTCTTCACTTTTTTTTTTTTTTTTTTTTACGTGTGCAGTAATACTTTCATACTGCGATAACATTTTTGACAAGCAATGCATACAGTGAAAATGTTAGGTTTTTGTTATTCTTTGAATACATAACTGTCATGACTGTGTCAAGTTTAATTTACATAATGGTCCATTATCTAAGCTATGATAAATAATGATAATGCAGTTATTTTGTTATGTGTTCTGATTTGTATACATTCATGATGTAATTTTTTGGTATGCTTTCACCAGGAAGCTGAACTAAATGTTGGGGTTGTGTGGAATAACAATGTACAATTTGATCTGCAATAGATGAATGCCTTATTTTCGGGTTGTGTGGAATAACAATATAGTTACAATTTGATATGCAATATATGAATGCCTTATTTTCGGGTTGTGTGGAATAACAATATAGTTACAATTTGATTTGCAAATTTGATTGTCTTGTGTCGTTTATTATTTTCAAAAAAGTGACTGTTTTTTTTTATGGGAGTTCTTATTCAACACTTTTTAGAGTGTGGTTGAGTTGTGGGATGAGATGAGATGCATGTTAGAGAAGTTGAGTGACTAACAAGGAAAGTGTGGATGATAGAGAATTAAATAGAGTGAAAGCGTTTTGTAGCATTGAGGGAATAATTCAACATAAAGTACCCTAGCTCTCTCTCTTCGCCTGTCTCTATTTCTCTATACCTGACTTTCTCTGTC
>JAVYIG010007350.1:0-103344 GCA_035222895.1 Strongylocentrotus droebachiensis
TGTTAGCTTTAAAATATGGGTTTAAAGTACAATTACACTGTGTGTGTGTGTGTGTGTGTGTGTGTGTGTGCGTGTAGTGCGCGTGTGCGTGTGTTGTGTGTTTATGCGTGCGCGATCGCGCGCGCTTGCGTAAATTAGTGTGGGCGTGTGCTCGTGCTAGTATGTGATAGCTATCGCCGATCATCCCCCCACTCCTCGGTACGGATTTACGCCCCTGAAGACATGTAAGATCAAGTCGGACGCAACCTAAACATGTGTGTGTGTGTGAGTCCTCAGGCCACCAAACGCAACTGTATAATGTTGATGCTAAAGCAATATCTTGAACCACGTAAAGATAGAAACAAGAAAATCTTGAAGATGATCCTATGATAAAATTGAGAAGGCGCGATAGCTCAGTCGGTAGAGCAGTGGTCTTGTAATCCGGTGACCGGGGGTTTCGAAACCAAGGCGATGCGCTACTGCCCTTTGGTAAGGCATTAACCTTCATTACCAGGTCCTTCGGAGACGACCTAAAGCCGTCGTCCGTCTGGGTTGCTTACTTACAAGCATTTATGCTTTCTTAGCAGTCAGGTAAAATAACAACCACCACCAACCACCAAAACTGCTTTCAGATAAGCGGCAGAAGTACAGAGTCTATTGTAGTTTCATGGTGCAGACACTGTTGCGCACAACGAATGGCGAGGGTTTGTGCATGGAAACCAGGGCGCGTACGCAGGGGGGGGGGGGGGGTTTGGGGGGGGTTAACCCCCCCTTTGGTATTTTTTATGTGTATAAACCCCCCCAAAACCCCCCTAAAAACCCCCCCCTTTTGGATTTTTTTTTTCTTTTTTTTAATTATTAAAACAAACAAAAAACAAAAAAAATTAGCCCCATGACTGACCAAAACAGGTGACCCTACCCCCCCCCATACGGAGCAAAATGTCAAATTTTTCAAATTTCGAGGTCAAAAAAAAAAAGAAAAAGTGTCCTCTTACCCCTCCCCCCCCCCCCCCCCCCCCGCTTATTCAGCGGTCAGCTGAGTCGTTTGCGATTTTTTGGGGACCAAAAAAAACAAAAAAAAAAGTGTCCTCGAACCCCCCCCCCCCCCCCCGCTTATTCAGCGGTCGGCTGAGTCGTTACGAAATTTTCGGCCCGATTTATAAATGTTAACACCCCCCCCCCCCCCCCCCCCCCACCCCCCCTTGAAAAAATCCTGCGTACGCGCCTGATGGAAACTATAGCCCCTGGTCGGTGCATTAATTAATAATTAATGATTATAATACTTTCATAAACACGTATTTTATATGTAATTCGTCTCGATGTATTTTTACAGTTTTAGATTAATGACCTGAACTGCTCGTATGCACATAATGTACGAAATGGCTCGTCCTCACGATTATGTTGTGTGCTATTTCATTCCAAAATTCCAAAGGGCTATGTATTGTGTTGTGGCTGTTGATAAATAATACAGTAATTGCGTTCATCGATATAAATGTGTAAAGGAATCACAAGAACCATACTTTAGGAGAAAGTGATAATGCATGCAGATTTTTTTTTGTTTTTATTACTTGAAAGAAACTGTAATATTCACTCCAAATCATTTGACATAATTGTAAGTTGAAACAAAGATACATGTAAATGACTCGTCAATGTCAAACGATAGACACAAAGTTTGATCGTAGAAAGTAATAATTTAGTAGGGACATTCTGAAACACCATATTAAAATTATTAACCTTAACTATATACACACCTATATTGAAATAACACACTCTTGTAGAGAGAGAGAGAGAGAGAGAGAGAGAGGACGAACCAATATCATATGTTTTCTACTTGATTTCATGGCACTATAACTATGGCTCTATCATTACTTAAAACAAACAAAAACAAACAGACAAAAAGATACAGTGGTTTGATGTTAAAGGCCTTCCCATTTGAAGCATTTAAATGTTGTAGTGTATAACCTCATAATAATCAGGATATGGCACAATAAGTAAATACAAAAGTAGGATTTCAGAAATTTGTTTCTACATTTTAGCTCGCCTCTGTTCTGAATGTCTATTTAAACGCTAACATTATTTAAGTGAGAATAATCACTATTTGTAGACTGTTTAAAGCAGACTACTTGGTCGGGTTTAAAGTTATACGGTTGTAAAAAAAATTACAGTGAGAAGACTGCATATTCCTTTTCTCTCTATCATTCTCCCTCTCTCTTACCCGTGCGTGGTTTGATTCTACGATCTCAAATCAGATAATGCTCACAGCAGATTATTAATCAAGATTAACTAATTACATGGAATGAACCCAACAAAAAATGTTAATATCTTACTTTTACGAAATCTTACAACATAACAATTATAACAGACAACGGATCTACCAATTGACTGCTATACTTAAACCAAAGACAAAATTGACATTCTACCTTATTGTAAACATAAACGGTGGAAACTATCAATATTACTATCAATGGTCAAAGTAATGATAAATTTGACTTACTGGAATACTTTACTTATACCTACAACTTATTGATAATAATGGTGACATAGTTAAATCAATAAAATGAACTAATTAGTAAGCTCAACTTAAAACTTAAATTATCAGGAATCTATAATATACAAGCACTGCTTTTCAATAGGTTCCTCACATTCTACTTAATCTATCATTATAATTGAGTATCATTGAGACGGGCTCATACTACATGTATATATAATTTCTACTATTGTGTATGTCTATATTTTTTGTAAAATGTGGAACGAATAAACTTGAACTTGAAACCTGAACAAAAAACTTAGTCTAGATTGTAACTTATGTATTTCAAATACTTCAGTCAGTCGATTAATGTTATCGAATTAATGAATCATGAATTCAGCTCTAAATAATAACCGATGAAATATAAATCGATAAGATAATATTTTCAGTTTTGAGCTGTCATCGCGGCTTGGACCAGGTCAATGAAGCTGGATACACGAGTGAATCCATTGGGAATGTAAGGTGCACCACAGATCTCGACCCAGCTAGAGATCCCGACCAGTGTCCAACGACCATTGATCTCCTGCACGATCGGACCACCACTGTCACCCTGCAAACCAGAACAAAAACATAATAGATACATGTACAGAAACCCCATTTGCGAGGACTTTCAACAAAATCAAGCTAAAATCAATCTAAAACACACTTTTACTAAACCCTGTGTATCAGTTCTTGACAGCCGAAGGGAATTTGCCCATAAATGAAATGAACATAACAGGCTCACATTTAATTAGCAGACTTAAAAATGCCTTTAAATCTTTTTATTCCCCTCGACTATATTTGTGTGTGTGTGTTTTTTGTCGGGGGGGGGGGGGTGAGGAAAAGTGAGCCCTTGCTCCTCTCCTTTGACTCTACGCTAATGTTGCTGAGATACTTGAGTCGCATGTTAACTTACAGTACAGACTCCTTGAAGACCAGTATGATACATAGTGCAGAACATAGATGGACGAATGGATAGGAAATATGCATAGTGATCGCAGAAGTTATTGGGTATGACGGGCATCCGACCCTCTTGTAAGAAATCAGGTAGGCGATCTGTCCAAGATAAAAGCAAGAAATAAATTGTATTATTTGTTTCCGATCCTTTACTTCATTTTTCAAATTATGTAATAATAATAATAATAATTACAGTGCTTCTATAGCGCCTAACACTTACTTTGTCAGAAGTCTCTAAGCGCTCTACAATAATGCAGCATATTATTACCCTGGCTTTAGCAGTGCAGCTGTTTCGCGCGCTGCGTTTCAAGGAATAAATTCCTACCAGGTATCCATTACTTCACCTGAGCGGAGAGTGGCAAATGTAGATCAATGTCTTGCCAAAGGACATTAGGGCAGCGGCGGGACTCGAACCGCGGACCGCGGACCTTGTGATCGACAGTGCGGCGACGTATCCACTCGACCACAACACCTCAGTTCAACACCACAGTTCAAGAAAGCTAGATGTCAACAGCTTTGTTAATTTTTATTATCGGGTAAGTCAAAGGCTATTGGTTATTCGGTGTCTCTTACGATACTAGATATTGTGGAGTTCAGATGAGTTCAGATGAATAGGGCTTAGTCGAAAACGGTACGACGAATCGTCTTCTTTCTCTAATAATTTAATGAAACGTCAAAGCTTCCGCGCTTTGCGCGAGAGGGGGAAACTGAATTCAGACAAAATCAATAGGGTTTATTGAGAGTCGAAAACGGTACAACGAATCGTGTTCTTTCTCTAATAATTTAAGGAAACGTCAAAGCTTCCGCGCTTCGCGCGAGAGGGGAAACTGAATTCAGACAAAATTAATAGGGCTTATTTGGAGTCGAAAACGGTACAACGAATCGTGTTCTTTCTCTAATAATATAGGGAAACGTCAAGGCTTTCGCGCGAGAGGGAGATACTGAATTCAGATGAATAGGGCTTAGTCGAAAACGGTACGACGAATCGTCTTCTTTCTCATACTTTAATGAAACGTCAAAGCTTCCGCGCTTTGCGCGGAAGGGTGGGGGGAACTGAATTCAGAAAAGGATAAACAGTCGAAAACGGTACAGCAAATCGTCTTCTTTTTTTATAATGATTTAATAAAACGTCAAAGCTTTCGCGCTTTGCGCGGGAGGGGGGGGAACTTCATCCAGCCAAGGATAACCAGTCGAAAACGGTACAACGAATCGTGTTCTTTCTCTAATAATATGAGCAAACGTCAAAGCTTTCGCGCTTCGCGCGAGAGGGGGATACTGAATTCAGATGAATAGGGCTTAGTCGAAAACAGTACACCGAATCGTCTGCTTTTTCTCATAATTTAATGAAACGTCAAAGCTTCGCGCGGAAGGGGGGGGGGGGGAACTGAATTCAGCCAAGGATAACCAGTTGAAAACGGTACAATTAATCGTCTTTTTTTCCTAATAATTTAAGGAAACGTCTAAGCTTCCGCGCTTCGCGCTGGAGGCCATCACCCACACCCCCTAATGAACGCGCTTTTAAGTGATTCTCTTGCTCACTATACCGCCCCTCTCTAAAATAAGATCCTAGCTCCGCGCCTGCTTTAACATATATAGCTATGATGCTGACCAAATTGAAGAAATAATTCGTATATTTATGTCGTCGAGGAAAATGACCATTTTGCGCATATGCAAGTACTATAGATAGTCCATAGGAAAAACTAATTTAGCCTTCGAGGAAAATGACCATTTTGCGCATATGCAAGTACTATAGATAGTCCATAGGAAAAACTAATTTAGCCTTCGGCCCCTGGTTTATAGGATTGAATTTGTAGATATTGGACATTTTTTTGTCGGTAATTGGTGGCTAGTTTTGTCGGTAATCGTTGGCCTCTACACCCCCCCCCCACTGAAAAAGGTCTAGCGACGCCCCTGCCGGTGTGTAAAGTCAATACGGGTCGATCTTTTTCTTTTGTTACGAAAAGGACATTTTGGTAACACGCATGGGGTCCGTCCGTTCTCGGAGTGGGGTAGACCGAATTTTCCATCTCTTTCGTTCGTTAGCCTCTTATTGGGGTAGGGTCGGCTCTCTCTTTAGAGAGCCGACCCTAAAAGAGGCTAACGAACGAAAGAAAAGGAAAATTCGGTCTGGGAGCGGGGGAGGGGGGGGGGGCACACAGCACTGTACTGGCACTGCACTGTACTGGCACTGGCATTGCAGTGTCGACTGTTGTCAGAGCTGAGCTGAGTGAGTAGTCACCAGCCGTTACGTTACCAACCGTTGGACGCTTAGGAAAGGGGAAAAGGGAGGGGGAAGCTACATTCAGATAAGGATTAAGAGTCGAGAACAGTACACCGAATCGTCTGCTATTTCTCATAATTTAATGAAACGTCAAAGCTTCCGCGCTTTGCGCGGAAGGGTGGGGGGAACTGAATTCAGAAAAGGATAAACAGTCGAAAACGGTACAGCAAATCGTCTTCTTTTTTTATAATGATTTAATAAAACGTCAAAGCTTTCGCGCTTTGCGCGGGAGGGGGGGGGAACTTCATCCAGCCAAGGATAACCAGTCGAAAACGGTACAACGAATCGTGTTCTTTCTCTAATAATATGAGCAAACGTCAAAGCTTTCGCGCTTCGCGCGAGAGGGGGATACTGAATTCAGATGAATAGGGCTTAGTCGAGAACAGTACACCGAATCGTCTGCTTTTTCTCATAATTTAATGAAACGTCAAAGCTTCCGCGCTTTACGCGGGAGGGGGGGGCGAAACTGAATTCAGCCAAGGATAACCAGTTGTAAACGGTACAATTAATCGTCTTTTTTTCCTAATAATTTAAGGAAACGTCTAAGCTTCCGCGCTTCGCGCGGGAGGCCATCACCCACACCCCCCTAATGAACGCGCTTTTAAGTGATTCTCTTGCTCACTATACCGCCCCTCTCTAAAATAAGATCCTAGCTCCGCGCCTGCTTTAACATATATAGCTATGATGCTGACCAAATTGAAGAAATAATTCGTATATTTATGTCGTCGAGGAAAATGACCATTTTGCGCATATGCAAGTACTATAGATAGTCCATAGGAAAAACTAATTTAGCCTTCCGCCCCTGGTTTATAGGATTGAATTTGTAGATATTGGACATTTTTTTGTCGGTAATTGGTGGCTAGTTTTGTCGGTAATCGTTGGCCTCTACACCCCCCCCCCCCCCCACTGAAAACGGTCTAGCGACGCCCCTGCCGGTGTGTAAAGTCAATACGGGTCGATCTTTTTCTTTTGTTACGAAAAGGACATTTTGGTAACACGCATGGGGTCCGTCCGTTCTCGGAGTGGGGTAGACCGAATTTTCCATCTCTTTCGTTCGTTAGCCTCTTATTGGGGTAGGGTCGGCTCTCTCTTTAGAGAGCCGACCCTAAAAGAGGCTAACGAACGAAAGAAAAGGAAAATTCGGTCTGGGAGCGGGGGAGGGGGGGGGGGGGGGGCGGGCACACAGCACTGTACTGGCACTGCACTGTACTGGCACTGGCATTGCAGTGTCGACTGTTGTCAGAGCTGAGCTGAGTGAGTAGTCACCAGCCGTTACGTTACCAACCGTTGGGCGCTTAGGAAAAATTACGTTTAAGTGAAAGAAAACAAGCCATGATACACTGCACTTATTATGACAGAATGATTATAAAGCTAACTGTACATAAGATAAGCCAAATTTCAAGGTGACTTACCAAATCCTGTCAATGGATGTAGCTACGCTAACCTACGCAATTTGTATATGGTATGCCAAAAGGTAAGGAATTGATTTATTTTGTTATTTAAATATTTTAATAACCCTTATTGCCTTATTTTTAAGCCGACCTATTTAATATCGTTCTAATTTATCACATTTAAAAACTATTTTTATTTAATTTTAACACAAAATTTAAATAATATAAAACCGTTCTCAGTTCTCAATTTTTCAGGAAGGGGGGAATACAATGTTTATTTTTCCATTTTTTTGTCTTCTTCTCCTTCTTCTTCTTCATTTCTCTTCTTCTTTCTTTTCAGGCCGGGGGAGGGGTAGGACTGCGGCCGCGTTTGCCCTCCCCTAGATCGGCTTAACTTTTTTCTCGTAGGAAAAATGTTCCATAATCTGAAATGATTGCCAATATTATTTGATCGTGTTGATTGAGATTTTTGTTGGATCCATCATTTGGCTTGATATGAAGTATGGGCCTATATCATTGTATGGACCCTTTTTAATACGAGCTAAACTAATGTAATAAAACTAATGTGCTCTGATATGGGAATCGTATTTCGAGAGAAAATTGCTATGATTTATTCTGGATTGTTTTAATATCCTGCAGTAAATAAAAACAAACGCACACAAACTTATTAAAGGTAATACAAAGTTTTGGGAAATTTTGAAAATGGGTGGATAGTGATTCTTTACAATTTTGATGTATTTGGATACCTCTGTGGATGTAATATAAGCAGTAGAAAAGTAAGCCCCTAAAACACTTCTGCTTTCGAGAAAAATTGAATATAAAAATTTACCGGTGCTCCCGGTAAATTTTGATATACATTTCAATTAGCGTCTACGGCCGTACGATGGTAGCTGCGACCATGAAAATCTCATAGTATGTAGTTGTGATATACAATTTCCAACCGGGAATAGCTAATCGGTCGATTTTGGTCAAGAAACATTGTTTTATAGCTTAATTAATGTCTTGACCTTGAGAGGGAGCTATACACATAAAGAGTTTATTATTTACAATTTCATAACTTGAGACTCGATTTCAACCGCGACAATGATCACTGAATATTGTAGGGTCGCATATGCTTCCAATATGTTCATTTGAACCAAATTCATGACCCAATACCAAAACTTTGTATTACCTTTAAGCATGCATCATCTTCGATACAAAACTCACAACTCCCATTTGCACATAGTGACCAAACCGAATTTCCTTGCTCATTTTCTATGCTCATTACTCAGCGACTATATAATTCTACCAACATTATTTGGCTCATGTCATTTATAAGTAATCTTGAACATTCAATGTAAGTTTCGTTGGATTCTGTGGGAATTTTTTCTTCTTCTATATTTACCAGAACTTGAATATAGCTTATCTATAAGTTCTGCAAGGCGAAACCCTGTATAAATCATAACAATATTGTGCCTTCTAATTGTGATTAGCACCGTCATTATGAATGTATTGAAACGTAAGGGATCGAGGACCACCAGTTCAAATGTGTTTATCTTCAAGCAGTATATGGAGGTGGGTGGATCCATGCTTGGGAGTCAGGTCAGTGGCAGCGGGGAATCCCCATTACATCATAAATCGTAGTCTCCGTATTGAGCGCATGAAGCCACTCGGTCCGCGAGCATGATATACTCGCCAATAGTAATGCCGTAAAAAATAGTTCAATATATTGAAGGAAAACAAAAGTTCCCTGATACTAGACTATGTGATTTGCCGAACTACTTAATATATGCACTGGGAAAACCCAGCTGCTGGGTGTGACGGGCCTTTGGAAAATCTTCATCTTCGATTTGTTATTTCTGGAGTGAATGCATTTTTGCGTTGTAGTGAAGGTGTCAATCATTTGTGATGCCACTGGTATTATAGTTACGTACACGACATAAAGAGGAATGCTTCGGTTGACTCCTTCACGCAGTGCTGACTGGTAATAGTGGTAAGTTACAAGACAGTGCGCATTTATTATTACGGTTAAATTAAAGGTTAAGAGAGCCTTAACACTCTGTAGGTCATGACGACATGTTCATCCACAGACCTTGGAACATGAAGAAAACCACCGGAAAAGCATTCACTGTACCCCCGGGCTGTACCCCCAAATCGACTTGCTTTCAATCGTAAAACACTGTTGTATGTTTAATTAAACTCTGCAGCAATTAATTGTATTTTATCAAGCATTGTAGCATGCGCTTAACCATGGTAGCATTAAATTAATTTGAGTTGAGCTAGGCTTGCGGAAACACCACATTCTTTCGACATTAGTAGTTGGCCCTGAAAATAGCCAACTCATGCTCTATCTTGATGTTTCGAAATGATATCTCACTATGAATATGACGGACAAAGAAAGCGGACACAATATACAGTTCCTCATTCTACCCTCAACAATTTCTGTGGTAGACAAAGGAACACCCCCTTCACTGCTATTATGTAAAAATGTGTAGAACAGGTGAATATGCATGTGACACCTGTTCTACACATTTTTACATAATAGCAGTGAAGGGATGTTCCTTTGTCTACCATAGCAATTGTTGAGGGTAGAATGAGGAACTGTATATTTTGTCCACTTTCTTTGGCCGTCATATTCATAGTGCCTTCGTCCTGGCTGAAGAGGATAGAAAAGAATACGTGGTGTTACCGCGTGGATACTGGGGGGGGGGGGGGGGGGGGGTGGGGACAGGAAGTGATTTTGGGTTCATTTTAAAGTACTACCATGACCAATATTCAGGTAACCAATACTAATTCATAACCTATTTTCGGGCAGCAAGGCGGTCTTCTATATTTTTTTAAAATCTTATCTTATTTTGGTAACAAGATTGTCCCTTCTGTATGGAAGTGTTAAGATATTTGATAATGTTTGATAATTTGAAAATTGGGATTTATTAGCATATTTATCAGATACTTTTACTATTCACAATATAGGCATAGGAATAAAATATTTTGAGGAGAAAACATACATTCCTCATGAGATTCAAAGGTATACATTGTGGCAAAGAACCTTTTGATTTCACATGGTCAAACGAATTCATCATCCGTATTTTATGGGTGCCGGTATGATGGGAAATTGAAAATGTTGGGGCGTATAGTTCCTACCATGAGGCATGAGTAATTGAATGATACGTCATAATATCTTACCTTTTCAGTATGCGCACCACGCTCACAAATAATAATGATGATAATCTTATAACAATTATATTATTCAATTACTTATGCCTTGTTATAGGGTCTATGCAAAAGTTGTAATATTATCATTATTTTCATTATCATCATTATTTGCAAATAATGGTACTTAAAGTATTCGGTAGGCCTACTCCTAAGGCCTTCGACGTGGTTAGGTAATTAACTGATTTTTGGACCAATGTAGGCATACGCGATTGTCTAATAGTGATGCGGGAGGGAGAGAGGGAGAGAGAGAGAGAGAGAGAGAGGTTGTTATCATTTAATGTGAACTGAAGGGCTTTGTTTGTTTGTTTCTTTATTTTATTTACCCAAATAGGCCTTCGAAATAACCTTAAAATATTTTTTGTGTGAAATATATTGTGTATGAATAAATTGTTTGACATGTCATTTGATATTTCGAATCAACTACAGTGTTAAGGTAATATGTTTGAAGAACAATGTAAACTGATGCAAATGGAATTTAAATGAAGTGTCAAGAGGTAGATTTTTTCCCCAGAAATAATGCACTCGCTCGACTCTACCTCTGTTAAAACTCCAGTGTAAAATTAGTACCAATTTTATGGGTGCTGTACCAAGTATACTAGTACCTGCACTGCAGTGTTGCATAGCCCGCCTAGTGCTAAACGCAGCTTTTTAGTTTATTAGAGTGTACCGTGATCTAAATACATTCATTATCATAATTTAATATTTATAAGTAGGCCTATTGTTTTGATTATATTTTTCCTACTTATAATGTATATCGATCACGATTCAGTTTCTGTGACAGCGAAGATAGTTAAAAAAATAAAAAAAATAAACGATGCATGTCAAATCAAATCAAATCAAAATCACAATTTCTCGAGTACGTTATATATGTTCTCATCTCACAAAATCTGACTACTTTCAGAAAATAGAATTATGATACCGAGGACACTTTCTACTTTCTAGGTATGTAAAAGCAAGGCTATGATTATTCAGTGATATATTTTGTAGGAACGCGTGTATTCTACTATGTGTAATTGCTTCTTTTAATTATGATAATCATTTTCACCTTTAAAGCCTGGAAAAACCCGTTATCATGAGAGCAAACAGTACATAAAAACTAGCTATCTATACTTGATGACATCATCTTATGTTGAGTACGCATAATGTATTCACCATGGCTTTGCATTATTATCGAGCACGGCTCATCGCCTATCTAGATCGGGTCCACGTTATATCGACACGTACTACTGCCAATTTGATCCTGTACACCAGTGGCGGATTTAGGGGGGGGGGGGGGGGTAGTGTGCTCACCAGGGGGGGGGGGATATTATGTTTATTTTCATGTAAATTTATTATTTTTAAGTAGGTCTATTCGTTTCTATTCGCTTATTCCAAATATCATCATTGCTGCGGTTAACCGGTTTCGTCATTAGACATCATAGTTTAAATTTCTCACCGTCGTTTAGGTTTTGAAAAGGTAAAATTTTGCGTTTGGTGTCGGGTATGGTCGAAGCTATGACTTTGGTTGTTATACATTGACTGAGGAGCACTTGGGGTCGGAGCATGTTTCATTGAACCAAAGCACATTAGCTAGTCGAGCCTAACGAGTGATTGGTAACTGCATGATTACCACCGTCTCTGGATTTATTGGGCAGGCCCAATGGAGTATTATGAATCATAAAGATGTTAACGTAAACATTAGGTGTTAACCCAAACTTAATTTGTTGATAAAACAGGGCGTTCCATAGGTCAACGGCTATGCATGCATGGAATATAATGCTATAATTTTTATAAAAACATATACAAACTTGGATATATATATATTTATAATATATACCAAGTGGTAATTGTTCTCCCGGTAAATCATACTGTTGCCTATGTTGTACCCTAGAAGACGTAAGGTAAAGAACACACCTTGAAGGATGGACCGTGAGAGAGGTGGACATCGGGTCGGCTACCAAGGTGGCAGAGGAAGAGGGGGTCGAGGAGGCTACCGGGGAGGACGAGGAAGGGGTGGAGGAGGAGATGACAGGGGAGGATGGAGAGACAGGGACGAACATGGAGGACGTCGAGATGGGAGAATGGAAGAAAGAGGAGGAAGGAGAGACGGAAGGGGTGGCAGAGGAGGTGACAATGGAGCAGGGGGATGGAGGAGGGATAGAGAGGAAGAGGGAGGAGATCGCCATTGGAGAGGAGGAGAAAGGGGAGGAGGAATAGGCAACCGTCCAAGAGGAGAAGAACAGGAACATGACGATGCTGGAGCTCAGGGAAATGGGTGAGCCGCTATTTTAAATGGACCTCTGATACCTTAATTACACTGACAAGACCGACTCCAGACGAACAATAGAAAAACAATACTATGATAGACGAATATAGAAAGCATACTACACTGAGTGGTCATGAATTTAATTGTTTAAAGTCGGTTGCGGACGGTTTGACTGAGGTATAAATGAAGCATAAACCATAGACCTTATAAAATAACGATGATTTCATTACAGAACTTTTGGGACAATTGTGGACATTGTTATTCCCACGTCACAGAAATAAACTTAAAGTTTGCGATACTTTGTGCGTCCAAAGCACATTATTGATTATTTCTTGGTAGTGTTTTTTTTTCTGAAATGATCAAATGTTTATAGAAAATATATATTTATATGGGATAATATGTAAATGGATTAATGTTGCACCATTTCATACGGCATGCTATCTATTTGTGTGACTAACTTGAAACTCAGAGTGCTGAGTAAAATATACTTCTTATGCCTCACAAGTCATGTCCCGAGTTCAGAGTTTCAAAAGAAATTCACCGACTGTACTGTACAAATGTAGACTTGCATATGGAGTTTCACAACAAAAAAGAAATGCAACGAGAATTTGATTGGAAATATCTTCAAGAAGTGTTCATCCATTCTCAGCAAAACGTCTTAGGTAATATTGTAGTAATATCTAATAATATTTGCATGAATATCACAAGGGTCCAATGCTACAAAGTTGTTATCATTTTTGTGAAGTGAACCAATTTGTAACTGTTAGAAGTTCAGCGCGTTGAATTGTACAAGTGCAAATTGTTCCTGAACATTTCCTGGCTAGCTCTCTAAATGACTTCAATTCTCGTTACAAAAGGGTTGTCTATAGATTTATAATTAATGTAATTTATGCAGACATTACGGTCACTGCCCACGTCATAGTGATCGAAATATGATTAAGCTAAAGATAGTAAGAAAGTTGTTTGCACCATAAACTGCTTGGAATATTTTCTTTTGTTTCTTGTACTTAGGATATATTTCAAACTCATATTTATGACAATTGACGAATGCTATATTTTAAATCTGGAATGCTTCAGTGGTGATTTCATCATGAGATTATGAGTTAGACTGACTTGCAGACGCGAAATGTATACGTTTATTGTAACATTTGGAAATTGGTGTGTCTTAACAAAACAAACACAACTTTTCAGTCGTACCATAAATCCTTGTGAAATTCACATCGGGTTCAGGAGACACTGCTCCAGTATAGCTTATGAAATTCCATTGAGGATGGCTACCGGTATGTACTTTTGATATGTTACCAATATATCTCTTCGCATTTGTTTGGGTACACCCCGTTTGATATTAAGGAACGGAAAATAAAGGAGGAAAACAAGAAGCTAATTTCAAAGAAAAAGGTGACGTTGTTCACACGTCTTTTATGAATAACAAGATTAAAACTCAAGCAGTGAGAAGTTTGCATTTTGAATAGAATTGAAATATAAATAAACGACTAATATTTTCTCATAAACAAAAATTGGAGATGATATACAATTGACTCTTCATTATTCTAATTACCTAGAATATAAACTTTGATGATTACTTACGTTTGCTCTTTATCAAATTGTCAAAAATGTAGGGATCGGCACGGCGAACCTCAGCACAACCAAGCAAAGGGTCCTCGTGTAGTTCGTCCTCTAGGCTATAAAACATTGGAACAGCTTCTGTCAAAAGACCCCGACGACGCAGTACAAGAGTTAGGTTCTCTCAAGCAAGGTCTGGGCAAGCTTCTAGAAATGACGGATATACGCTATGACCTGATATCGCTATTGTTTCAGGTCTATCACCATGTCTGCCAGGCGCAGGTGTCCAATGAAACTATCAACATGCTGCTAGATATGCTTGGAAGGAACAACTTCATCAACAGACATCTCACTCTCCATCTTATTGTAATGAGGACCGAGAAAAACCAGAGCAAACTACGGGTCATGCCTAGATGCATTCAGGATATCGCAATTGTCCTGTCAGAGTTACAGCAACGCCTTCCAAGATACTTGACAGATGTTGAAGTTGCTGTGACACTCCTTGAAGATGCTGTCATATACGCAGAGAAGAGGAACATACTTGTCGATGAGACAATTCAAGAAGAGGTACGCCAACTTGTGAAATTTCATGAGACAATCCAACAGGAAAAGCTAAAGAAGACACGTACGGACATCGAACCCACAACACCCCCTCCAGATAATTTCCGTGAGCTCAGTGTGTTTCCAACCTCTAATGAACTTACAGATAATTCTATTCGTCTTTACCTTCGAAAACACATTAAGAGGGGAAAGTATGAAAGTGTCGAACATTATCTTGACGTCCAATTTCGTCTTCTTCGAGAAGACTTTGTCCGCCCACTTAGAGAAGGCATTAGTGAGTATAAAATAGCAACAGCTCGACCAGGAAAACGTGACAAACGCTTCCAAGACATTCGTCTATACTATGATGTAACACTAGACGAACCACTGTACTCACAAAGTGGAGTTACGTTCAGGATTCACTTCGATGAGACTAAACTCAAAGGCGTTCGTTGGCAATCGTCGAAGCGGCTAATCTATGGTTCACTCGTCATCTTGTCACCTGATGATTTCAAGACCCTCGTCTTCGGCACAGTTGCAAACCGAAAGCCTGAGGATTTGGCTAAAGGCTTCATTGAAATCAAGCTCGAGAGGGACGAGGAAATTGCAGAGATCTTCACTGAAAAGACATTCATCATGGCAGAATCTTCAGCATACTTCGAAGCTTACCGGCATGTCCTGAGCCGCATCAAAAATGTCACTGAGCAGTCAATGCCCCTAACTGATTACATCATATCAGCATCAACAAAAGCTAGTCCACCTGCCTACATCCGGAACGATCGCTCCATTGAATATGACTTATCATCCATCGTCTCTGATAAAGTTCCAAATGCAAAGCACACAGCAATGCGTATGAAGACCGTGAGGATTCTCGATGATCATGAATGGACAAGACTAGGGAACACTGGTCTTGACGAGTCCCAGCTTCAAGCCGTGCAAGCAGCACTTACTCAAGAGATGACGGTCATACAAGGCCCACCTGGTACTGGAAAAACTTACATCGGGTTGAAGATAGTTCACACTCTTCTCGATAACAAGCGTATTTGGAAAGAAGCTCAAGTTCTAGGACTGGCCGGACCCGCAGGCCGTGCGAACAAACCAATCCTACTCGTCTGCTATACAAACCATGCTTTAGATCAGTTTCTGGAAGGAGTTGCAGAGTATAATAGTGAAGGTATCGTGAGAGTTGGTGGTCGAAGTTCTAGCGAGGCTCTGAAGCGGTTCAACCTCAATTCACTCAGGAGCTCAAAGCTTCGAGAAGAGACACCTCGACACGTGAGACGTAGAATCGGAGAGGTTCGTGGCGAAATCGAAGGTCTCGGGAGAGAAGTCAAAGGCCTTCAGGACAAGATTAACCATACGAGGAAGGGACTACTTCATGAAAGAGTACTCATGAAGCACATGACTGACGCACAAGAAAGAAGCCTCAACCAAGGAAATGTCTATGCAGTAGATGGCCAGTCCCTTCTCGTCCATTGGCTCCTTGGTGATATTCAGATGAGACTTCTACCTGAGGAGCTTGATGTTCCAGAAGATAACGGACCACCAAATGAAGACGAAAATGACGAAGGAGAAGAAGAGCTTGATATCTTAGAGGAGGCAGATCTCCTTGACGAGATGAGGCGCCTGGACGTTGACGACCAACGAAATAGAATATTCACAGGCGATGCGAATGCCAACTTCGATGATGACACTTTGGCTTTCCGACTTAACGATCTTGACAACTTGGAAGCAGGAGGGTGGCAACAAGACCGACGGCAGCTCAGAAATAGGAAGCACAACTTAGAGAGAAAGCTCAGGAGTAATGAAAGAATGTCGGATGAAGAGGCAAACACCGTTAGGAACGTTTGGGGTCTTGAAGAAGTAAACCGATGGAGGTTATACCGCTATTGGGCTCATTTACATCGCCATGAATCTCTCCGTCAGCTCGTGGATATGCAACGGCAATTCACAAATGTTTGTCAGGAGCTTCGCGAGGCACGCAGTCAAGAAGATTTTGAAATCCTCAAGAATGCCTCGGTCGTTGGAATGACAACAACTGGAGCTGCAAAGTTCCATATGTTACTTCAGAGAATCCAGCCGAGAATTATGGTGGTCGAGGAAGCTGCAGAGGTCTTAGAAGCCCATATTGTGACTGCATTGACTGAGTCATGTCAACATCTCATATTGATTGGAGATCACCAACAACTTCGGCCAAGTCCTACTGTCTTCAAATTAGCTACGCAGTATAACCTGGACATATCTCTGTTTGAACGTATGATCAACAATGAAGTACCTTATCAGCAACTGGTTCTTCAACATAGGATGAGGCCTGAAATTTCTCGACTCATGAGGATGGAAAGATTGTACCCATATCTCCAAGATGACGTCTCTGTGAAGAAGTTCGACGATATCCATGGGGTTACACAGAACATCTTCTTCCTTCATCATGAAATGGAAGAAGATTCTGTGGATGAAATGAAGAGTCACTCCAACATTCACGAGGCAAAGTTCTTGGTAGGACTTTGCAGGTACTTCTTGCAGCAGGGCTATCTTCCAGAGCAGATCACGATCTTGACTACCTATTCCGGTCAACTCTTTGCCTTTAAGAGGTTGATGAAAAAGAGTGACTTTGAAGGTGTCAGAGTTGCTACAGTTGACAACTTCCAAGGAGAGGAAAATGACATAATTCTACTCTCTCTCGTTCGCAGCAACAAACAGGGAAGTGCTGGCTTCTTGAAGATCGACAACAGAATCTGCGTAGCGCTCTCGAGAGCAAGAAAGGGTCTGTACTGCATCGGAAATTTCAAACTCCTTGCACAACAAAACCCAACTGGGCCAAGCTTGTGGAGGGAAATCGTGAAGGACGCTCAAATCTATGGCACCATCGGAAAATCCCTTAAGCTCCAGTGCAGAAATCACACTGGGACACAAAATGAGGTTTCATGTGAAGCGGATTTTTCAAAAGTCCCAGAAGGCGGTTGTTCCGTACCATGTGAGGCACGTCTTACCTGTGGTCATGTTTGCCGAATGCCATGCCACCCCACCGACATGAAACATGAAAACTACAAGTGCCGTCAAAAGTGTACTCAGACAATTTGCCCCTTAGATCATCTATGCATGAAACAGTGCTACCAACCTTGTGACACGCAGTGTAAAAAACCTGTCGATAAGACACTGCCTTGTGGTCACGTCCAGAAAGTGCCTTGCTACAAAAGCAGCTCAGAAGTAATCTGCGAATCTCCATGCCGCAGGAGACTGGATTGCGGGCATCATTGCAAGGAGCTGTGTGGAAAGAGCTGTACAATGATCTGCGAGGAAATGATTCGTCGGTCTGACTGGCCTTGTGGCCATAATGTCCTCGTCAAATGTTCTGCTGGCCCCGAGTCCTGTTCGAAACCATGTGATACGACTCTGAGTTGTGAACATCCGTGCAAGGGTTCATGCGGCGAGTGCCGCCAAGGACGTCTTCATGCATTCTGCCGAGAAAAATGTGATCGTACACTCGTTTGCGGTCACCCATGCCGGTCGACATGTGCTGCGGATTGTCCACCTTGTTCAAGGAAGTGCGAAAACAGATGTCAACATAGCAAATGCAAGAAAAATTGTGGGGAACCTTGTGTCCCGTGTGCAGAGAGGTGCATCTGGCGATGTCAACATTTTCGCTGTAGGGCACAATGTGGAAAATCATGCGACAGACGTGCGTGTGATGACCCTTGTACACTCGTGCTGAAGTGTGGCCACCCTTGCATCGGACTCTGTGGCGAACCATGCCCCAAGAAGTGCAGAATCTGTGATAAGGAGGAAGTAACTATGATCCTCTTTGGCGACGAAGAGGACGATGATGCTCGGTGAGATTTAATTTTGCTTTTTCGCAAATACATTAAAAGAGATTGTAAGGAGGTTGGGTCGTAAATATGTCATTTATCTTTATAGTTATGTTCATATATAAAAGAATGAAATGCTAATTCGAAGAATGGAGTGCAAATGCTGGACAGTTTCGATAAGCAAAAAAAAAGGAGAAGAAGAAAACAAAGAAAAGAATGAGAATTACTAATGACGATATGATACAGAAATCTTACCTTTACTCTTTAATTACGTGTGCCATCAATTAACATATTTTAACGATTTAACAATAATAATTATTCTTTCTCAAGTGTGACAAATGAACGGAAATAGATAAATCACGCAAATACAACATTCCGCCTATATCATCTCTCCTCTTCAGGTTTGTGGAGTTAGAGGACTGTAAGCACGTGATTGAAGTGGATGCCCTGGACCAATGGATGAAGACGGATAGTGGAAGCAAGGACACGTCAGAGGCGACCTCCATTAAGGTATCCAATAATTGTTTGTCGTTATAATTTTGTTATACAGTTCCTTCGATGGCCTATGTTATCGTGGTGGAAAACAATTGACCTTTTTCTTTTGCTCATTTTTTCATTTCGACTTTTTATTTCGATTTTTGAATAATTAGAGGTTGCCTCTCAACGATAAAGTTGAGTTCTGGTCGTGTGATTGCATTGTGAGAGAAAGGGTGTGAAATTGATCAGATAAAGTTGATCATGTAGCATATAAGTACTGGTGCGTACTGCAAGGTTCTTGGAGTCTCGGTAAAGTAATAAAGCACTGTACGCAGAAAGGTGTATATGGGACTATATAAACATGGGGCATAAAAATCGAGCCTCATATTTAAAACTGTTTTCATACTTAGAATATAAAGGCATTTGAAGAGCCAGGCTTTTCAGGGAACATTTCCCCCCTGATGTTCTTCCACACTTGCATCATAACAATGATAACGCTCACAAATTATTTTTCACCGCTCCCCAGAACTCAACCTTTTCTTTAAGTATAAAATATTTCCACGTGATTTAACCAATCATTTTTTCATTACCCTAAATAAAATAGAAAGAAATACCAAAAAATTTGAAGATGAAAATGCCAATCTCGACTCATTTTTCAAAACGAATGCTTCCCCATACTAGGCCATTTACGAACTTTTTTGTTTCCTTTGATAGCTGAAAGAGTGTCCATGGTGCAAAACTCCGATTAGACGCAATCTGCGATACGGAAACCTCATCAAACAAGCACTGAATGATATAAATGCTGTTAAAAGAACCATCTTCGGCAACGAAAGCACAATCCACTATCTCCGTCAGAACCTACAAGAAAAATTTCGTCGAGAAGTTGAGAACATGGATATGTTAGCCATCGCAATGGTTAAGAAACTGTTCCTTCGAAAGATGGATGCCCGGCGTTTCCACGACATGGTCAGTTCGACGTCTGCGTTGAGCCATGGACAAATCACCGCTTTGGAAAATAGAGTCCGCTTTCTGGAGGAAATGAGAGACCTGGTTGAAGCATTGCAATCGCTGCAATCTCCATCCCTAAATCAGCAGTACGTAAAGCAGATGAAGAGTGAGATAGTTGTCTTGCAGACGTGGTTGTGCCAGGAACCCATCAACAGGATGTCCCAGCAGCAGACTGATGACGCCAACAGAGAAGCAAAGAGGCTCCATCTAGCCCTGATTCTCTTCCGGACCCTGGTCGAGAAACCAGCTGCTCGTGACAGAGCCAGCCAAGAGGTAAAAGCCGCCGAGCTTCAACTCTTCGATGGAAAGGCTTTGAATGCCCAGCGAGCAGATGAAGTCAAAAGTCTACTCAAGATGATCATTTCCAAGTCCGGTGGGTTGGGAATTAGCGATAAAGAGAGGAAGGATATAGTCGCCGCCATGGGTCTGGCCAAAGGTCATTGGTTTAAATGCCCCAAAGGGCATGTCTACGCTATTGGGAATTGTGGTGGTGCCCAACAGGCGAGCAGTTGCCCTGAGTGTGGTCTAGGAATTGGGGGCACCCAATACCGACTGATAGAGGGCAATAGGGTTGCGTCAGAGATGGACGGGGCGCAACAGGCAGCATGGCCGCCGCGATAGCATCGCGAATTTCGACCTGATTAATTAGAATTACAAATAATACTCGATAACATTTGGTGAGAATGTAGGCTGTTCTAATATTCTACGTCTCGTAGACAGCTTTATTTCCCTTCTTTCTCCGATATTCCTCTCATTCAGTTTAAATATTTAAGATGTTCGGCATTTTTACAAGTAACCGTCGAAATTTAAGTGAAGTAGAAATCGAATACTCCTTCTCGTGACGTGATTTCTCATGAAATTTTCAATAGAGATTTTGTCGATGTGATTTTAGTTATTTGAAGTCATCTTATTTATGTGTGTGTGATTTCATCCTCGATTATCCCAACCGAGAATCCAGAATACAGTAACTGTTTAAAGTGAGAAAATAAAAAATATTGTTTAATACTTGAACATACGAAACAATCGAGCATTTAAAACAAAATGTATATATGTGTGTGTATATATATATACACACATCGGGCCTCTGGAAATTTTGGCTTAAAAGCCTGCTTACACCTCGGAATTGATCATATTTTGCATGATGTTACCAAGGATTATCCAGCCTCTTATGGTTGCAGTATAGTCCTTAGTCCTTGTTGCTTGTTATAATATCTAGTTATCTATTATTAGTATATTAATTGTTCTAGTTAGTGAGCAGAGATTGTTACAATTAAGTTACAACTTCACTTTGTTATACATATATTTATTACAGGTACAGCTTAGAGTGAGATTGCTATAGGCCTTCTGTTATCAATTTTTACAGATACAGGTTACATGTTACAGTTACATTGTATATACGTAGTATAGTTTTAGTTTTAGTTTGTTATATTTTTTAGTATTTGTACGATTTGTTGTTAATTTTTTGTTATTATACTCATCATGTTCACACTCCGCTATTATCCCTATCTATATGTAACATAATGTTTTATGGACCACTGCCTTGTGCAGCTGAGTCTGAAATAAAGTTCTGAATTGAATACGGGACTTTCTTGTAAATTTATCGACAGAACTGCAAGTTGTATCATTTATACATACTTATTATTATGATATTTCACATCCATTTGTCAAAAATTGTTGTGCATTACATCTTACTTAACGAGTAAATAAAAACATGTATATTACTTGATTATCAGTTGGTAAACTGCAATTATTGTACGCGTGACATATTTTCTTAACGATATGAACAACTACTTAAGTTTAGTATAATTTCGGGGACCATCACATAAATATTCCTGGTATATTTGACCATACTCCTATTAAAGATCAGGAGGTAATATATTACACATCGGAATGCAAGTGTTTGCAAATGATTGTGAAAAAGATGTGTTATATTTGTCAACTGCTAGATAAAATATGACATTACTTTATAAATAGCGTATCACAGCGTTTCCGTTATCCTCATAGAGACGTTATACTTATCACTTATCAAATATATAAGTCATTTCAAAACCAATTTGTATATTTTATTGCAGTTATCGTATTGTTAGTCTTAAATACTGAAGTTATTGTTCATGTACGTGCAAAGATGTCTAATGTATCACATTGCATGTTTTGCAAGGTTATGAAAACTGTAAACGGGAAAAAGCTTCGTTGAATTTGAAATTAAAACAAGAATAAGTTATATTGTTATATCTGAATTAAATTTGGAAATCAAAGATTGAAAAACTCATTGCATAGTGATCGAGTACGTTCCACTTACTCAAACGGTATGTCACAGAGTTGCGTTTTATCGATTAAAATTAATACATCATTTCTGTTTTTTATCATTATTATTATAATTGTTTGCTTTTGATAAACCACTGTACATGTAAATTCATAGTACACTTTCCCTTTACGATAGACGCAGGAAGGCAACACATTAAAAAGAGGGAGAGATTTAGAGATAAAGACGCATTGGAACGATTTTCAGTAATGCATACAATGTTACCAATAAAGTTGGAATATTTTTCTTCACCTCCTTTCATTATAAATAACTGTTACACTTATTCTTGATAACGTTTCTATCTTCTTAAAGCTTTATTGATCAATCTCCATGACCCTTTAGATCTATAAAAGTATGAGAATATATAAATGTTATCTTCATCTATAAATAATAAATCATGTTATCACAATTATTTCATTAGAAGAGGTCGAGAAAAAGTATTCCAACTTTATGGGTAACAGTGTACAGGTGTATTTCTATTCTATGTCATCGACAAACAGTGACAGGCTATGTGTAAGTCTGTTCAAGTGTGAGTCTAGGATTTTCACGCATGTTCAAGAACAATTTATGATTATTTTATCAAAGCACTGCAACAAACGTATGATTTGCAGGTAAGGGATGGGCAAAATGATTATGATTTTATAGATAAAGAATTAAAAGAAATATTTGTTAGACCAAAAATTACTATACTCATTAGAAAACAACGAGAATTTCAATTTAAATTATTGCATGGAGCCATATACACCAATGAGCATCTTCATAGATTTGGTTTTGTAGGTGACAATTTATGTTCGTTTTGTAAGCAGGAAATAGAAACATACAAACATTTAATTTTATCTTGCGGGAGCGTTCAAAGGATATGGCGGGCTTTAATACAACTTTTTGAGTTAATGAAATTAAAGATTTAGAATGGCGAGATATATTTGTTGGGTTGGTAGGTAGTTCATATAGAATAAAAATGTGTAATACTATCATTTTCATGGTGAAGTATGTTACATTTATGTCAAGATCGGGGGGGGGGGGGCGAGTACCAACTTTAGAAAAGATGAAATTTTTTTTTTTAAAGTATAGGGATGAGGAAAAGAAAATAGCAATTAAAATGGGAAAGCTGGGATCACATTTCTTAAAGTTAGAGCAGCTTAAGATTAATTAAGATTGTTTTCTTCTTCTCCACCGTGAGCCTGTTAAAAGGGTAACTCTATTTTGAGGCCTGGATAACTTATTTAGTATATTTTTCTTGAGTTGACAATGTTAGCAGACATCCACTGAGTGAGTAGTGTGTGTGTGGGGGGGGGGGGGGGGGGTGGGTTGGTGAGTATGTGTGTGGGTGGGTGAGTATGTTTGTGTGATGGAGGGGGGCAGGGAGGGGGCAGGATTGTTCCAGTAAAATTACCTCCAGATTTGTTTAAGTTTTTTTTGTTTGTATATAAGTGTATAACATTTACAATTGACATATTATGTGTAGGTACTTATACGTTTACTTTGTTGCTAAGTTATATATATATACTGCAAATAAGTTTGTGTTTAATTATGTTTATGTAAAAGCATCAATATTGAACACGTTTATTTTATGTAATTGCACATTTGGAAATAAAACAAAATTGTTAAAAAAAAATAAAAAAAATATGTGTGTATATGAGAAAGGAAAAGAGAGAGAAGATGTATGGGTGTGTGTGTGTGTATATATGAGAGAGGGAGAGAGAGAGAGAGAGAGAGAAAAAAGGTGTGTATGTTGTTGGTGAGAGAAAGAAAGAGAAGAGGTGTATATGTATGATATATATAACATGTGTGTTTGATGTGTGCGTGCGTGTATGTGTGTGTTTGAGAGAGAGAGAGAGAGAGAGAGAAAAGGTGTGTAAGTGTGAGAGATATAGAGAGAAAAGAGGTGTGTGTAGGTGGGGGGGGGGATAGGGGTGTAAAATAGGCAGCAATGGCATTTCACAAATTGTTTGCGAACGCTTATTATTTCGCAATACCCGGTTATGTGCAATTTCTCCAGAGAGATGTTGCGCAATAGCATGTAGACAATGTCAGAGCAGCTTTTATTTATTTACCAATACCATATATAGGCCTAGACAAGGGCAACGATTTCTTTTCATGACCAGGGGAGGGGGGGGGGGGAATGCGAGGGGCGAGGGAGCATATAGCGTAAACCGTACTTGCGTGATACCAACGGAATACACATTTTCTACAATACTTACTTGTAGGCCTACATTTTGAAGGATATTATGCAAGGGAGCGTAGCGACCGAGCGAGACATTTTTTGCATTTTTATTAATCGTTAGGCTGCACTCTTGGGCCCTCCAAAACCGAAAAAGTTTGACGTAGTTTTTAGTGTAAGTATTTGCTTTACATATTTTTTGCATTTTTTCAAATTTTCCAAGGGGGGGGGGGGGGGGTGAGTCCCCCATCCCCCAGGATCGCCGCCCCTGGGCCTAGGCATACATTATTTGAAAATAGTGGTTGTCTTTCAGGAATTCATGGTATCAATTTACGTTATGATAAATCGGATGCGATTAAAAAATTAACACAATCAATACAAATTATATTCTTTATATAGAATGTCGATCCGTTTGAAGGGAACAAAATCATTAATATTATAAATATCATTCATCATAAATACGGGAAGTGCGATAGCAAAATTTCATTTCCATGAGAGAATTAGGCTACATAGAGTTTAAATGAAATAATTTTACTTCTCAGCTTGAGAGAAGGATGTTCATGATTTTTCACTTTGTAAGTGTACGCTATAATTATAAGAGAGACTTTTACATTATGCTTGTACATGCGTCAATATTGCATAAACCTGAAAAGTATACTGTATTATGTTTACTTTGTTCTGTAAACTGTGTAAGCAGTGAATTCCCTGGTGTAAGGTAGGCTATACTGTATTCCGATCAAAGCATAGTATAAATAAATTCAGCCTCGATGCAAGCACATGTTGATGATGACATTTAAGCGAACTATTCGCGAAAGGTCACGGTCTTTCGATTCCGGGTGAATCGTGTCAGACATCACGCGACACACGGGGATTCCCCGCTCTCGTAATAACATAATACTACTGTAGGGCGTGTTCTGTTGGAATACCAAAAATAATGATTACACGTAAAAGAATACAAGCATACTTGTAAATTTTATTGTTGTATAGTTTTCAATTACAATCATGAAATCGCGCTGTGCATTTTTTACTTAAATGCATTGGAGCAGCTTTGTGGAAAAACTGATCAAGGTACCGATGAAAGGCAGTTGAGCCAGGGAGGGGGTGCACAATGCCCAAAATTAACTGCACCCATTGTTAAAAGAATAGAAAGTGCCCAATGTCAACTCAATCAAATATCCCTTCTCTAAAGTCATTTTGATAATATATTTGTACACTAAACCGTAAAATGTTTGTCATTCCAAACTATTATGACATAATTCTACTCAACTGCTAAAAGAGGCATCATCATCTTTTTAACCATTGGACCTTTTTAATTACATTTAATGCCAAGAATATACAGAGAAACACTTGATAATATTTGATTGGGTCTCTGAACCCGTGTCATAAACTGACAGATCACTATTGATGATAAAGATTTAGACAAACTCAGGGCTACTGAATTAAAATTAATAAATATCAATCCTGTTTTTTTTTAAAGGGTGTTTACAATAAATGCTACGAGAAGATGTTTTTGCCACCCTTTGGCTTTCCTAGCCTCCGATGTGTCCCTAATTTCAAGCGGCTATAAGTGAGCAACTTTTTCTCGATTTTCAAAGTTCACTAGCTTGAATTTACAGTAATCTAATCGTTCTTTCATTATACTTAAAACCCTGTCAAGAATTGGTCTTTTCTTTTTAATACAATCATGTAAGATCAAATCGGACGCAACCTAAAACATATTTATGTGTGTGCGAGTCATCATGCCACTAAACGCAAATGTATTATGTTGATGCTAAAGCAATATCTTGGACCGCGTAAAGATAGAAACAAGACAATCTTGAAGATGATCCTATGATAAAATTGAGGAGGCGCGATAGCTCAGTCGGTACCCGGTGACCCGGGTTTCGAAACCAAGGCGATGCGCTATATAGTGCCCCGGAGAGGTTCTAAAGCCGTCGGCTGTCTCGTTACTTACTTACAAGCATTTATGCTTTCTTAGCAGTCAGGTAAAATAACAACCACCACCAAAACTACCAACAAATTGCTTTCAGATAAGCGGCAGAAGTACAGAGCCTATTGTAGTTTCATGGTGTGGACACTGTTGCGCACAACGAATGGCGAGAGTTTGTGCATGGAAACTATAGCCCCTGGTCAGTGCATTAATTAATAATTAATGATTATAATACTTTCATAAACACGTATTTTATATGTAATTCGTCTCGATGTATTTTTACAGTTTTAGATTAATGACCTGAACTGCTCTTATGCACATAATGTACGAAATGGCTCGTCCTCACGATTATGTTGTGTGCTATTTCATTCCAAACTTCCAAAGGGCTATGCATTGTGTTGTGGCTGTTGATAAATAATACAGTAATTGCGTTCATCGATATAAATGTGTAAAGGAATCACAAGAACCATACTTTAGGAGAAAGTGATAATGCATGCAGATTTTTTTGTTTTTATTACTTGAAAGAAACTGTAATATTCACTCCAAATCATTTGACATAATTGTAAGTTGAAACAAAGATACATGTAAATGACTCGTCAAAGTCAAACGATAGACACAAAGTTTGATCGTAGAAAGTAATAATTTAGTAGGGACATTCTGAAACACCATATTAAAATTATTAACCTTCACTATATACACACCTATATTGAAATAACGCACTCTTGTAGAGAGAGAGAGAGGACGAACCAATATCATATGTTTTCTACTTGATTTCATGGCACTATAACTATGGCTCTATCATTACTTAAAACAAACAAAAACAAACAGACAAAAATATACAGTGGTTTGATGTTAAAGGCCTTCCCATTTGAAGCATTTAAGTGTTGTAGTGTATAACCTCATAATAATCAGGATATGGCACAATAAGTAAATACAAAAATAGGATTTCAGAAATTTGTTTCTACATTTTAGCTCGCCTCTCTTCTGAATGTCTATTTAAACGCTAACATTATTTAAGTGAGAATAATCACTATTTGTAGACTGTTTAAAGCAGACTACTTGGTCGGGTTTAAAGTTATACGGTTGTAAAAAAAATTACAGTGAGAAGACTGCATATTCCTTTTCTCTCTATCATTCCCCCTCTCTCTTACCCGTGCGTTGTTTGATTCTACGATCTCAAATCAGATAATGCTCACAGCAGATTATTAATCAAGATTAACTAATTACATGGAATGAACCCAACAAAAAATGTTAATATCTTACTTTTACGAAATCTTACAACATAAAAATTATAACAGACAACGGATCTACCAATTGACTGCTATACTTAAACCAAAGACAAAATTGACATTCTACCTTATTGTAAACATAAACAGTGAAAACTATCAATATTACTATCAATGATCAAAGTAATGATAAATTTGACTTACTGGAATACTTTACTTATACTAACAACTTATTGATAATAATGGTGACATAGTTAAATCAATAAAATGAACTAATTAGTAAGCTCAACTTAAAACTTAAATTATCAGGAACCTATAATATACAAGCACTGCTTTTCAATAGGTTCCTCACATTCTACTTAATCTATCATTATAATTGAGTATCATTGAGACGGGCTCATACTACATGTATATATAATTTCTACTATTGTGTATGTCTATATTTTTTGTAAAATGTGGAACGAATAAACTTGAACTTGAAACCTGAAAAAAAACTTAGTCTAGATTGTAACTTATGTATTACAAATACTTCAGTCAGTCGATTAATGTTATCGAATTAATGAATCATGAATTCAGCTCTAAATAATAACCGATGAAATATAAATCGATAAGATAATATTTTCAGTTTTGAGCTGTCATCGCGGCTTGGACCAGGTCAATGAAGCTGGATACACGAGTGAATCCATTGGGAATGTAAGGTGCACCACAGATCTCGACCCAGCTAGAGATCCCGACCAGTGTCCAACGACCATTGATCTCCTGCACGATCGGACCACCACTGTCACCCTGCAAACCAGAACAAAGACACAAAATAGATAGATGTACAGAAACCACGATCGCGAGAACTTTCAACAAAATCAATCTAAAATCAATCTAAAACACACTTTAACTAAAGCCATTTGTATCAGCTCTTGACAGCCGAAAGGGAATTTGCCCATAAATGAAATGAACATAACAGGCTCACATTTAGCAGACTTAAAAATGCCTTTAAATCTTTTTATTCCCCTCGACTATATTTGTTAGTGTGTGTGTGTGGGGCGGGGGGGGGGGGGGGGGTGGGGGGGGGGGGTGTAAAGTGAGCCCTTGCTCCTCTCCTTTGACTCTACGCTAATGTTGCTGAGATATTTGAGTCGCATTTTAACTTACAGTACAGACTCCTTGAAGACCAGTATGATACATGGTGCAGAACATAGATGGACGAACGGATAGAAAAATATAGTGATCGCAGAAGTTATTGGGTATGACGGGCATCCGACCCTCTTGTAAGAAATCAGGTAGTCGATCTGTCCAAGATAAAAGCAAGAAATAAATTGTATTATTTGTTTCCGATCATTTACTTCATTTTTAAGTTATGTACACACATTTCAAGAAAGCTAGATGTCAGGTAAGTCCAAGGCTATTGATTATTCGGTGTCTCACACGTAACCAGATATTGTGGAGTTTGTTTTACAAACTGATGTAAAGCGTGTCTTTGTACTTGATATTATGTGGACTGACCTTAGATCTAGTAAAGCTATTAAAGCTCCATAGACTGGCCAGAGATGTGGTTGAATCTTAGAGGTGGCTGGTAACGTATGGTACAAAACAGTTTAGACCTCCCCTTTAATTTCTCAGAGGTCCCTCATTCGACTTGGTTTTTCGCAAATTAATGGATTCGTGTGGCGCTGATTTGATAACAACAAGACAACCAATAATATTAAAATCTGCGGCATGTGAGAGTTATAAAGCACTCTTATATATTTTAAGCGTCGTTGTATTTATGATATTAAATAGAATTTAAATGGCTTTGAATCCGTACCGTTTCGTTCCCTGTAGCTGCCCCATCCTGTGAATGTAACATACTGTCCAGGCCGTGGAATGGTTTCGTCCATGCTTGGTAGGCAGATAGGCTGCACCTCGTTGGTGATGTTAAGAGGAGAAGCGAGCTTGAGGATCGCGATATCGTTAAGCAACGTTCGTCTGTCATAAAATGGATGCTGAATGACCTCAGATACATCTCGGATTTGTCCACCTCCCTCGAACTTGGAGTAGGCCAAGCTACCTGCCTTGATAGTGTAATTGGAACCCGGTTCATCTCTACGGAGAAAAATAATCGGTAGGTGATTAATTTAGATGACTTTTCTTCCATTCAGGCTCTTGATGATACCAGTTTCCGTCAGCAGGACTATTGCAAATCTAACACCCGTTGCACAAAAATTGTCAGTACAATTTCGTTATCATTCGCGCTTATCAAACCTTTGAAGGAAATCATGATACGTCATAAATTCAAGGGAGCAAGCTCTCAACTTCAGTCAAAAGGTTACACTTACTTATGAGGTGATTCGTAGCATATACTTCCAATAATTGAGGAAAATATGAAAAATCTATACTTACAAAAAAGTACCATGGTAACCATTTTTTTGTTGTCCAAATTACCATCCACCATGGTAACTATGGTACCAAACAATGAAATACATTGTTTGATGACCCTTTGTTTATCATTGTTTGAAGGTAATTTGGACAAAAACCCATGGTTACCATACTTACACGCAATGTGCAGCAGTGAGGATCCATTCGGGAGTAATGACGCTTCCTCCACAGGAGAAGCTACCACTTGTTCTGTAGAGTGCGATCTGCCATGGCCATTCCCCAAGCCCAGTCACATCCTCGCCATGGGTGACCCGATGGATATCAAGAGCTGGTCGTAGTCCACAATCCTCGTATGGAATGACTGCAAAATATATCGCAAGGACTTGCAAAATCAATCTAAGGCGATTCGGTAACTTTGTGTATCACCTTTGGAAATGTCGAACAGAATAATGATGTATTACATAATCCTAACATGACGTCTGTAGACAATACAAATAAGTAATAAAATTGGCCTTAAGCTGTCTTCTTGTAAAGTCTATGCCATCGTCTAATTATAACTTTTTGTAGTTTGCAAGTATAGATCCTGGTCTATCATAATGCTTTGCTGAATATGATGATCATCAGGATGATAATAACTAAAGGATTTTTTCTTCTTCAAATGCTTCAACAAAAAGAAATTGCGTGGGACCTCTAAGATTATTGTAGTTTTGGATACGAAACCAAAAAGCAACAATCAAACCATTGTATAAAATAGCGTCTGTATTAGTGATAATGTGTGTTATTGTTTCGCAATTGATTTTTCGTCCATTATAGTTTCATGAATGGATAAAGTATATCAATAAATATTAAGCGCATATAAGAAAGTATTTGAGGAAAGTCGACCAAAATGGAAGGCAGAGATGAAACCCTAAGACATATCTACGACTGATTTATTATTCTACTATTTCTCATGACAACCAAACGGACTGTCACTCACATGACAATGGTGGTGTTTGTCTCGTTGGCGTGGTTGATTCAGTAGGCTCTACGACAGGTTCGGTAGTATTATCGGACCACGGACAGTTCGACTCGTCACTCCCGTCCTTACAATCTACATTAAAATTGCAAATCGAGGATGGGCTGAGGCAGGACGAAAAGTCAGGGCACTGGTGGTAATTTCCAGGACAAACTAGAGGAAGAAAAACCAAGAAATAAAAGCGGAATTTGAAATAAAATAACCTCTTATCCGTATCCGGACACCCTACCACCTGGACATCCACTCACATGAAAACCACCCCAGTCAATTACCCCCGAGGACAAGTACCCTCTAGGGAAACAACCCTCTAGGACGACTACCCCACAGGATAACTACCACGTAGGACAACTACCACGTAGGACAACTACCCCGCAGGACAACTTCCCCTCAGGACAACTACCTCGCAGGACAGCTACCCCGCAGGACAACTACCCCCTAGGACAACTACCACAGGACAAATACCCTGTAGGACAACTACCCCGCAGGACAACTACCACGTGGACAACTACCCCGCAGGACAACTAATCTGCAGGATAACTACCCCGCAGGACAACTACCCCTGGGCCCCGTGTTACAAAGAGTTACGATTGATCCAAATCAATCGTAAGTCCTCCAATCAATCGCAAGTTTTCAGTCTCCTATCTCTTATGTACATAGTTACGATTGATATCAATCGCAAATAAGTTACGATTGATATCAACTCTTTGTAAGACGGGGCCCAGGACAACTACCCCGTAGGATAACTAACCTGCAGGACAACTACCTCCTAGAACAACTACCCCTAGGATAACTACCCCGTAGGACACCTATACCCCGCAGGATAACTACCCCGTAGGACAACTACCCCGTAGGATAACTAACCCACAGGATAACTACCCCGTAGGATAACAACCCCCAGGACAACTACCCCGGGACAACTACCCTGTATGAAAACTACCCCGCAGGACGACTACCACCAGGACAACTACCCTGCAGGACAACTACCCGCAGGATAACTACCTCGTAAGACAAATACCCCGGGACAACTATCCCGTAGGACAACTACCCCATAGGAAAACTAACCCGCAGGATAACTACCCTTAGGACAACTACCCCGTAAGATAACTACCCCGCAGGATAACTAACACACAGGAAAACTACCCCGCAGGACAACTACCCGCAGGAAAACTACCCAGTAGGACAACTACCCCGCAGGATAACTACCCCAGGACAACTACCCCCAAGACAACTACCCCCTAGGACAATTACCCCCTAGGACAACTACCCCCTAGGACAACTACCACAGGACAAATACCCTGTAGGATAACTACCCCGCAGGACAACTACCTCAGGACAACTACCCCGTAGGATAACTAACCTGCAGGACAACTACCTCCTAGAACAACTACCCCCTAGGATAACTACCCCGTATGACACCTACTCCACAAGATAACTACCCCGTAGGACAACTACCCCATAGGAAAACTAACCCGCAGGATAACTACCCTTAGGACAACTACCCCGTAAGATAACTACCCCGCAGGATAACTAACACACAGGAAAACTACCCCGCAGGACAACTACCCGCAGGAAAACTACCCAGTAGGACAACTACCCCGCAGGATAACTACCCCAGGACAACTACCCCCAAGACAACTACCCCCTAGGACAATTACCCCCTAGGACAACTACCCCCTAGGACAACTACCACAGGACAAATACCCTGTAGGATAACTACCCCGCAGGACAACTACCTCAGGACAACTACCCCGTAGGATAACTAACCTGCAGGACAACTACCTCCTAGAACAACTACCCCCTAGGATAACTACCCCGTAGGACACCTACTCCACAAGATAACTACCCCGTAGGACAACTACCCCGTAGGATAACTACCCCGTAGGATAACTACCCCCAGGACAACTACCCCAGGACAACTACCCTGTAGGACAACTACCCCGCAGGACAACTACCACGTGGACAACTACCCTGCAGGACAACTACACGCAGGATAACTACCCCGTAAGACAACTACCCCGTAGGACAACTATCCCGTAGGACAACTACCCCATAGGAAAACTAACCCGCAGGATAACTACCCTTAGGACAACTACCCCGTAAGATAACTACCCCGCAGGATAACTAACCCGCAGGAAAACTACCCCGCAGGACAACTACCCCGCAGGATAACTGCCCCAGGACAACTACCCCGCAGGACATCTACCCCCAGGATAACTACCCCGCAGGATAACTACCCTTAGGACAACTACCCCGCAGGACAACTACCCCCAGGATAACTCCCCCTCAGGATAACTACCCTTAGGACAACTATCCCGTAGGATAACTACCCCAGGAAAACTACCTCAGGACAAATACCCCAGGACAACTACCCCAGGACAACTACCCCGTAAGATAACTACCCCGCAGGATAACTAACACACAGGAAAACTACCCCGCAGGACAACTACCCGCAGGAAAACTACCCAGTAGGACAACTACCCCGCAGGATAACTACCCCAGGACAACTACCCCCAAGACAACTACCCCCTAGGACAATTACCCCCTAGGACAACTACCCCCTAGGACAACTACCACAGGACAAATACCCTGTAGGATAACTACCCCGCAGGACAACTACCTCAGGACAACTACCCCGTAGGATAACTAACCTGCAGGACAACTACCTCCTAGAACAACTACCCCCTAGGATAACTACCCCGTAGGACACCTACTCCACAAGATAACTACCCCGTAGGACAACTACCCCGTAGGACAACTACCCCGCAGGACAACTATCACGTGGACAACTACCCTGCAGGAAAACTACCCCGCAGGAAAACTACCCCGCAGGACAACTACCCTGCAGGACAACTACCCACAGGATAACTACCCCGTAAGACAACTATCCCGTAGGACAACTACCCCGTAGGACAACTACCCCGTAGGATAACTACCCCGTAGGATAACTACCCCCAGGACAACTACCCCAGGACAACTACCCCATAGGAAAACTAACCCGCAGGATAACTACCCTTAGGACAACTACCCCGTAAGATAACTACCCCGCAGGAGAACTAACCCGCAGGAAAACTACCCCGCAGGATAACTACCCCGCAGGATAACTGCCCCAGGACAACTACCCCGCAGGACATCTACCCCAAGGATAACTACCCCGCAGGATAACTACCCTTAGGACAACTACCCCGCAGGACAACTACCCCCAGGATAACTCCCCCTCAGGATAACTACCCTTAGGACAACTATCCCGTAGGATAACTACCCCAGGAAAACTACCTCAGGACAAATACCCCAGGACAACTACCCCAGGACAACTACCCTGCAGGATAACTACCCCGCAGGATAACTACCCCCGGACAACTACCCCGGACAACTACCCCCAGACAACTAATTTTAGGATAGTTTTTAGGGGTAGTTGTCCGAGAGGATGGTTGTCGTAGGGGGTAGTTGTCTTGGGGGTAATTGTCCGGGGGAAGTTGTCGTAGGGGTAGATATCCTGGGTAGTTGTCCTGCGGGGTATTCGTCCTAGAGGGTAGTTGTCCTACGGGGTAGTTGACTGGGGTGGTTATCCGGGGGTGGATGTTCAGGGGGTGATCAGCTATCACTATATTTCTTTTCTAACATGAAACGAAACATAATAGTTTTTGAAGTTCATTTATATCAGTTATCGTCGATAACTTTACAACTTCATTAACTAATCAGTATCAACTGACTACTTAACCAGTGTCTCGTATCGTGCTGTCTGTATATTACATCATTGATGTCAAATAATTCACGTTCCTGTAGTATGAATACGATAGAAAAAAAAAAAAAAACGTTACTTCGGCAGTTGTCTTGGCGTTCCTCTGAGCCATCACTACAGTCAAAGTCGCCGTCACAAAGGGTCCAGAATGGCACGCACTCCCCGTTATCACACTGGAACTCAAAGCTCTTGCATGCTAGGGAAACATATTTGAAAGAGACGATTACAAAACAGAAAAGCTACTGATAAATGGACGAACTAAAGATTTTCGTCTCGCACCCATCTTATTCGATTCGTTCTTCCGTTTTATTTTGATAGTTCATTCTCATGTTTAACTTTGATGATTGTAAGGTGCAAAACTTCACTATGTCTGTATTTAAAGCCAAATATGGGAAGGAAAGACGAAATTATGTATTATATCCCCGATTGCCTAAACCACTTGACAATCCATATCGTGCATGTGAAACAATTTTCATTGGTTGAGTTTAATTACAAGAAAAGACCAAGAAATCGAAGCTTAAGTTTAAATGAAATAATCTCTTATCAGCTATCACTACAATAATATTTTTTAAAATTTGAATGCTTGTGTTCAAATTAAATGCCGCAAGGGCTATTACAAACGGCTTTACTCACATGTCTCTTGCAAAAAAAGGTTGAAATAACGAACCTCACATAGGTTTAAAACTAATAATATTTATCAATGCATTTCATAAATCATATATTATTCTTAAAAATTTGAGTAACCTAGTTTTATCCTACCTCTTTTTAAATATTAAGAATCAATACTCCTCGACATGTAACATGTAATTCTATGGGACTAGTTGTTTTGCTTTAAGATTGGAAATCATGTCTGTTATTGTGTTGTTCCTCTGGTGAATGTTGGCAATTGAATAAGTAGACATGAATTGACTTTTTAAGAAAAATGTCATATGCCCCATCAGAAGACGTAATGGATATATAATATTTATACAGTTAACAACTAAATTATTCATACCCTTACCAATTTTTTTAATTGTTTAAGTATGTGCAAAATTTATTTGTCCTGATACGTGTTTCTTGAGAATGGGACATATTAAAGGTTATGAAAGTATTCAACAAAAACCCTACTTCAACCAGTCCACCTTTCATTCTTGATTAACAAACACACACACACACACACACAAATAAAATTACAAGGGGTATGAATAATTTACTTGTTAACTGTATATACCTGTATATACATTTATATAAATATAAGGAAACCTTTGCAAAGAATGCCCCATTTTTGCAATTATCATTCACAGACTAATTTACCGTTAAATTGCTTTGCTCACTCAAAGGTATGATTCCGATTGCCTTAAAGAAAATTAGCTCATCTTTATTTTGATAAAATTATGAAATAGAGGATTATATATGTATACCTACTTACTTTTTTTGTTGAGTGGGAATATATATGTATATATGTTATGTATGTATGTATATTCCCACTCAGCAAAAAATATATAGGACAAAATCACACACATGTATTCAATTTCTAGATGGTTGCACAGTTCAACAGCGGTAATGTTTAGATTTGTTGGCCCATGGACATTGTGTAAAACAGACAAACGAACAAACAAAGCGAGACTTACTGCAGTTTGCCTCATCAGCACCATTGGCACAGTCTACATAGTCATTACAGACGTCATTCGTAGAAATACACCTTTCTCCGCAGTCGAACTGATTTGACGCACACTCTGTGTTAATACAATTTTTGTTTTGTTAATGGTCAATATCTTTGAAAGCGATGAAAAATCCTTTAATAGTCGGGTTTTTGAAGCATAACAATTATTCAGCATTATCCTTAGCAGCATCATCATCATCATCATCACTACCATCATTCGTCTACTGCATCTATTTATATAAGTTTGTAATATGTTAATTTTCTCGTAAAATGTCAAATTATCCTTCTGTACATGGGTATTAAATATTAAATCGAACTTGACATTGTTTTTGTTGCACAACGAGTAGCTAACGAAGTTGCCTCTTCGTGTATAAACGATTAATCGACAAAATCTTTCTGCCAAGGATGGAACTTTTTATGAAATCTGAACAACTATTAAAGAGTAAAGTGAAAAAATGTCATTACGGAGATTCGACATTTGCTCCAGCACCAGTGACAATTTCCCCGGGATTTAGTTCGTGATAAGTACAGTGTCAGGGTTAGGGTTAGACTTGTTGTTAGGAGGGTAGTATGCATAATGCTTTATCCAGATGTGAAATTAAGAAATCGGTTATTGCGCGTAATCGGCGGCGGAGAAAGTGTCGCAGGAGCGTGCGTCGTACGACACATGGTACGACCGTACTTACCACAGTCTTGCAGTTCGTCTGTAAAATCACCGCAGTCGTTGTAGCCATCACAGATGAATCGTTCGTGAACAATGTGACCATTATCACAGACAAAGGCTAGAATGAAATTAGAAGTTGTGTAAAGGCAATTTAGAGTTAATTAGATACCTGTTAAAATACACATCAATAATTATCACAGGTGGTACTTAAATGATGCCAATCAAAGAGCTTACAGTTTTAGAACATGATTTGCTTTCTTTGCCAATAAGACCAATACGGCACGCATTGCATCAAATCACAAAATTAAAGGTAAGAAATACTTCATGCAGCTACTCTACAATATTAAAAAAAATAATAATATGGTTTCCGAAAAGAAATATAATACTTAGTGGGTTAAACTTAGTATCGCTTGTTTACTTACACAATGAACATAATGTTTCAAAAACGCAGGTGAGGTACGAAATAATGATAAATTTGCCCTAAAGTATCAATTTATTTAAGTTGTCGTAAAGAATATAAAACAATTAATCTGATTGAAACTATACTATACATTTCTTGACATGGTCAAAATAATACCCCACTGCACCAAGTATGAAGGACCACTTCGTTCGTTCGTGTCTCCTTAGATCAAGATTAATGTATCTTGATCTTCGGAGTAGATGCTACAACCGGCCGTGTCAGACACGTTGCCCAGGGGAGCGAGACAGGACCCTTGTAGCGTGCCCCCAGTTAAAACAATTATACAATAACAATTAACATTACATTTAATTAATAGTATGAAACTATTAAAATTACTCTCATGTTACGGGAAAAAATATTATATATATTATGAATCAATTGATTTGGTCGAAGTACCACTGTACTTACTGCATTTGCTTTCATCATCTCCACAATCTACTATGCCGTTGCAGAAGTTCCTTCGATGTATGCAGGTGTTGATAATGCCAGCACATCTTACATCCAGGATACCGGGACATTCTGGAGAATACAACCAACATAGTGCGAAAAGATTATACTTCATGTAGGTTATATTGATATAGAGTAGATATTAGTAAGTTCAGTACTAAGATGTAAAACAGATTTTGTGATTATATCTAGTCATCCTAAATGCAAACATTGTGATAATCAAAAGCAACAAATAAAATTGAGAGATGAAAGCATACAGGAGTGAGAATTTCCAACCAGTTGGCCTTGGATAAACCTATTGCAAGGACAATTCAAAACCCTAACGAATGTCCTACGGAATGTTCGCACATATCAATGGATGAGGTTTTTTTTTAAAGACTTAGCGATCATGTTTACTTTTATCTTTATTAAACAAAATACTATTGGTTTTTTTCCTTTCCCGGACGTGGGAAATTACTACGAAGTATCACTGCCATCCATTCCTTTGGTTGTTCATCATAAGCTTTGAATATTAAACCAAAGAGGACAAAAACACCACTTGATATTTCTCTGACTTGTTATTGATCCCAATATTTTCTTAACCGGCCATTATGCCGAACACGTTCGAATTCTTCATCAGCCCTATAGGAAACAACTTACACTCGTCAAACGAGCAATTCAATTCGTCAAAGAAGACATGGACATTCTTTTTGAAAACCTGTACGGATAAAATTCCTGTTCAACTGTCTAATCACAGGCAGTTCCTGACAGAACAGGTCGCATTTACTGGAATAGCCATCGGAAGCATCAGAGCAATTTCTGACGTATCGGAAGGACTGTATGCAGATTAGCCGACCCATCTTAACTACCAGAGCAATCTTTAATGATAGAAGTAACATTTCCTGCAGTACCCCCTTCCGAATCGCCAAAGCAATAACTGATGATTTTAAGAAAAGTTTACGTTCCAGTCACACCTGCAAGAACGACCTCAGACTAACAGCAGACCGCACAAAGATTCCTCTAGCCTTGATCTGGCCAAGAATCAGTCGGTTTGGAGTCGGAGTGAGGTCGGTTTAGCGGTATGATTGAGTACAGTTAAAACTTACCACAATCCTCGTCTGCACCATCAAAGCAATCATTGACGCCATCGCAGGTGCTGGTTTCGTTGTAACATCCGGGGAAAATACCTCCACAAGATAGTTGATTCGATGGACATTGCACTGAAAAATATTTGAAAATCATTACCATACTAGTGATGGGTTTTTAAAGGAGTATTAAAATAATCATCTGTCCTGCGTTGCGTGTTTAAAAACATGAAAAAGAAAGGTCGCTTTGAGTCGAAATAACATTGTTTGGGTGCCAGATAATTAAGAAACATTAGGACGAAATGAAAGTTTATCTTTGAAATCCACAAGGATGTCATCAAAAGCAAGTAATTTCAATACATAGAGGCAAAATTTAAAAACGACTACAAAATAATCTACATATCATCCAATGAATAACCACATTCATGATGCACAATCGTACACTATTTGTAATCAACATGCTTAAGATATTGATGTCTTACACGATTCCTCAGTTACTGCTTCTATTCTTGCGAAAAGAATCAGTTCAGCAGGACGACTTGTAAACGACTTCTCTATACGGATCCACATCGAGTTTCCTGGCGGACTTATATCCCCTACTTCTGCACCAGGCCGATCAACAAACGAAATCATTTCCAGCTGAAAATCACAATAGACAATAACTCACATCAGGGTTGGTTTAAAAACAAAATAAACAATATTTCAATGATTGGATAGACATGTTTGATAAATTTATGCTTGATGAAAGGTTCTCTTAACGCCTCTAAAGCTTACCACAGGTTTGCCAGACACAGCAACAAGTTGAAGGTAGGTGAATTAAATAGTTAGATTAGGGGTTCTAGGGAGAAGCATGCCCATGTTCAGGTTTAGTATGAATAGTGACCAAACACACACACACACACACACACACACACAAACATACGCATACACGCACGAACACAATATGCGTAAAATACCGCAAGGAATTTATTATTACATGTACCTTGAATACAATACTGCTCTCATCCGTGGCATCCAAGCCGGTACCAATGGTAAGTGTGTGGGACGCTTCCGTGACAAAACGTTGGATATCCATGCGAAGTCGTGACTGAGACCCTGTGCGTATTATCCATGTCATTCGCAGAGCTAAAGATGTGGTTAGGAGTTCTGGATAGCCATGAGTCTCAATGGTAGCTACCTGTCCCATGTTCAGTGCAATACTTTCCAAAGGAACTATATAAGCAAAACCAATTTAAAAGGCCAAGAAAGACGTTGCATGTTAGCTATTGGGAAAGGTTGATAATGCAGTATTTAAGAAAAGTAGTATACTGCAGGTGTATACTGCAGGTTTCGGATTACGAAAATGAGAATAGACTGGCCAAATCTTGCAGAAGGTCTGATGCATTGCACACGAAAAAATATGAGACTACACACATGAGGTTTGAGAGATTCGAAGAGCAATCGTCATCAGCAGAGCATTATGATTTTGATATTCTTCAAAGCTGACCTACATGTATAAAGAATGAGGAAGCTCATATTTATTTTAAATCTGTACCATAAATCATTTATCATGTCTATATAGTATAAAAACAGAGGTACAGAAGTATCAAACCAAAAAAACTCCAATCATACAATTTTTACCCCCATCCCACCCTCCGACTGAAATGATCTTTTTTTAAACATACACTGTGATTTTACGAACTGCTGGCCTCGAAAATGATCAGCAAATGAACCATAAAGTGCTTAAATTATATTTAAAATATTCGTATCTTCCTTTCAACTCAGATAATTAATGTAAGCCCTTATAAAATTATCCATTCAAAGTTCATGTATTTACCACAATCTTGCTCGTCAGCGAAGTCTGGACAGTCCACAATACCATCACAGGTGTTCTTCGGGGTGATAAGTCTGTCACTTCCTTCACAACCTGTGATGTCTGCATATGAAATAATAATAATAATTCCGATTTTATATAGCGCTCAATACATCTATGATGTCTCTAAACGCTTTACAGACACAAGATATTTAGTTAAAAAACCACCATTCAAATACTATACCTGAATTAGATAAAGGTAGAGCCATAAAATACTACGTACATGGGTACAATGATAGTCACATATAAAACTGCTGATCTCCAAACTGATGAACGAATGAACCATACACTGCTTCATTTATAAAAAATATCAATAAAGTCACATTCAAATTCATAGCACGGATACTGTAAAAAAAAAAGAATCAACTTAGTAAACAGTGTGTAATACATTGTTTGAGGACTGGAGAATAACTTTTACATCGTTTGGCAAATTCTTGGTAAGGAGGAAACAGTGTGGTGCAAATTGTATTCTTGTGTGCTTGCCCGACAAATAACAGGCGACATATTATTGTTTATTTACCGAAAAAACGGGGGTGATAATCTCTCGTGTAAGAAGCAGTAAATGGCTTTAGAAAAACGCCTGGAACTATCGTCATCTGAAGTAAATCAATGAATGATGGCATATCACATACCTTGTAGAAGAACAGACATCACCTTCATGTCAAAATCTCTCGTTCCATTAAGGGATGCCTCTATGACGAGACCTCCGCTTGGGAAGACCTTATCAGCAGCCTGACTGTAATCCTGATTGAGCGGTCCATCTAAGGTCCAAACATAATCCTCACCACTGTCTGCCCCTATGGTCCGGATTGTGATGGAGTCGCCGAGCAGCAAGGAGATGTATTCGACCTTGACTACGAGAGCGAGGTCGGTGTCGGCCGATGTGACCGTCCATTCAAGGAATGTAGGGCCGAAGTAGTCAGAGATGGAACGTGACATAAAGTTTGTACTTTCTCCTGCAGCTAGGTGGAAGGGAGCTGTAAATCAACACAGGACAAGTACATGTAGTTCATCAATATTAATATACATACTGGAACAAGAGGAGACACAGAATGGATGAGATAGCGGGAATCTAAATAAAGACTTAAAACACTAAAAACTAAGGAAGTGACGGAGAGACACATTGGGATATAAGTTAGGGGAACATTGGTCTTAGGATGAAAAAGAAAGATAAACTTTTGGTTTTTGAGTAAAGTTTATTTGTACATACCAGATTTTTTCAGATAGCCCAGGTGCCTCCAACTGTTTTTGAGAGGTAGGGTAGATCAGGGAGTTGTCACAACTCCCTGGGTAGATGGTGCACTTGTAAAAACCTTTCCTTAGAGAAGGAGGGTACAACAACACACACACACACACCCACACACACACACACGCACGCACATAGGTACCAACTTCCACACACACATTGGCATAGAGATAGATAGAATGAGTTAGACTGAAGGATGGACAAATGGGAGTTCAATTATAAGCAGAATAGATGAATCACAATGATGGAACGATGGAAATGGGCTTACGGCAATTTTGTTCGTCTGTTCCATCGTGACAGTCCAGTGCTCCATCACAAAAAGATGAAAGACGTATTGCCTTACCGCTGCTGCTACAACTCCCTAGCTCTGCGGGATATAACGGAAAGAACATGTTTTAATCTCTCAATTCATCTTCCTAGTGCAAATCCACACTTGCAGGACCCATAATGATTAGTGATCTCTGTGACTTAAATCCACTCAAAATTCACCATGGAATCCATTACAATGTATCGTGTTTTGAACTACCCTTGAGAGTGGACTCCACGTTATAAAGCATGTTAAGAGTGGATGTCAACTACAAAGCGAAGTGATTTTTAATAATTACTCCACAAAGAGAGGATTTTCAGTCCTGTACATTTGGAGAGTACATTAAGATTTCAGTAACCATAGTAACATAGAATCATAGATGCTTAATCGTCATGGGTATACTAGCTAGTACGTTTTTGGCTACTTTGTACCATTGCAAGTCGCTTGACTTGTTAACGACAGTAATATAATGCAAAGCTCTATTAAGTAAGACCAACTATATCATGGATGTTAGCTCTCTGGCTGACAAGTTTTCTATTTCTTATTTCTATTCAGCGTTTTTAAGGAAATCTATAGATTTGATCACATTATAAATATTCATACCTAAGCTTTAAAGCATAACAAAGTCTGGGTGGTTTTGTCTTATCAGAGAGGTGACAGAAAGGAGTGGAATCAAGCCGCTTTCCGTTGACCCCATGCTCTAAGCCGCCAAAAAGTTATGCGCTAATCTGCAACTGTTAAGCAGGTGGTGAGATAAAAGAGCGCATACAATTTCAGGATTAGAATTCCTACATCAGAAAATGGTATCCCAGCAACTGTTCGCTGTCCCTTTCAGTGATTTCTCATCAATTGTTGAATGTGTAATGAGTATAACAAGCGAACACAAACTTGTGTAATTTTATCTTTTATTCCAACCGCAAAAATACAAAACACGCATTAGCAAACTTAAAGTTATCGAAGATTGTAAATCATGGATTAAATAACGGGACATTAAAACACGCACAAATTAGCGCATTATCCTAAAATGTCGAGTTTTTGTAAAGATCTAATTTTCATTTACCAACTCTGGCACAAAAATCATAGGAAGGACAGAGTACTAAATTTGAAAAAAAAAGTTTGATGCACTGTTCCCAATACAATCCCCATATAAAGTTTATAATTTACACTGAAATTTTGCTGGTAATTTAATATTGTGAAACTGGTGCCTGGACTCCGAAAAGCCCCGCAGTGGAAGCGCGGCTCGGAGCATGGAACTTCAAAGACAAGTGGAATGTTACACATCCCATTGCTTCGCTTTAGAACTCACGAATGCGTTTGAATAAATTACAAGAGTTTTCACTCCTTTCTTTCACCTCCCTGGTCTTATTCACCTAGTAGCCACCTTCGTAGTAAATACTGCTCTTCTTGCGGGACCTTGCAATTATCATTAACCGAGAGTTACCAGGTAACCATTTACACCCGGGTGGAGTGTGGCAATTGTGGATTAACGTCTTGCCAAAAGACGTAAGGGCCGGGCTGGGATTCGAACCGCAACCCTAGGATTGAGAGTCAAGTGAATGAACCGCGACACAAATGCAACTCAACAGTGGTTAGCAGGGTAGGTAAAAGGAATTACATCTATTGACTAAAACAACAATATTTTATGTATAGAAAATTAATGATGTAATTAACAATACAGTGTGGTGCGTAGGGAAATGGGTGTCCTAAATCCCCATCACACGCCTCTCGAGAAGTCTTTTATGGCAATCGGAAGATAAAAGCAAACAAAAATAGGACCCACCTTCTGTATTCACCACACTTAACACAAGTCTGAATCCGTTGGAGCCGACAGAAAAGTCAGTTTTAAACTCTAGCCACAAGTATGACCCCAAATATAAGATGTCATCGATACGCTCATCCCCAGTTAGAGAGGCGATCCTCGTGCTCTCCCCGAATGACGGCAGGAGACCTCCATACACGGTGAGGAAGTCAAAGTCTAGTTCTGTGCTGAACTCGGCGAATCGGACGCTGACACTGTAGTTAGAAGGGGCGCGGACGTGCCACAACATTTCAACATTATTTGGGTAAAGTTGAGGGAAGTTTGGTGAAATTATTTCCTCCGTCTCTCCTATCTCAAGGTCAATGACTATCATCGCTGTTGAATAAGAAAAAATACTGATTTGTGACTGAATTAAATATCTGTTGAATGTGCAGCGATATTAATGTTGATAACCTTTACGTCCTCATCAACGTGTTCAATGGTACAAGATAAGATAATGCCATTCGAGGATTTGTGTGTGTATGTGTGTGTGTGTGTGGGGGGGGGGGGGGGTGGGTTAGTGGGGTGTTAAAGTTTTTCTGTTCATTTGTTTTAAAACAGTTAAACAAGGGTTTTAAAAAAGTGAGGAATATCCTTACAAATGTTTAGAAAATCGAGCGACGCACGAGAACTGGAGGTGCCCTTTGAGTCTAATACAGTTGATTATTGCTTCCTGCACGCACACTCACATACACGCACTCACCCACACCGTCGTACACACATATCTCATCCCAATATCACATGTCGCATAAATCATTGCTACAATAAGTTAAAATCTCCCAATATCAGCCCTAACTAATTAATGTACGCAAACCCAGTTTATAGTGCCTTGAGTTGAAGTATAGGTGAGGAAGGGGGGGGGGGGGCGTAGGGCCAGTGTTCAAAGTGCATCTTTGGATTTGAGCAGAGTTAAAACAATAAGACATTATTTTGAACTCGAATATAACTCATATTCCAGCCTACGTTTAACCAGACTTTACTACCCGACCTAGATCATGCTTAGTTTAAGTTAAAGCTGATTTGGGAATGTGATTTTCGAAGGAAAAAAAAAATCGGTTTAAAGGGCAGATCAAGACTGGATCTCAATCATGATGGAGGCCGCTGTTGAAGTTAAATCAAGCTTCAGAATACGGGTCATTGATAATTATTTGGTTGAATATAATTTACGGGAGATATAGTCCATTTCATAGAATTGTTCCCGCCTCTTCATCTTGTTTATTAAACAATGCCTTCCCATTTATTGTCAATATCGTTTCTCATACCTGGACGTTCTGTGGAAGTGGGAGTCGATGTGGAAGAGGGAGTCGGCGTCGGGGAAGAAATCGGTGCGGTGTAATCTGAAATTAAATGGGGAAGAAATCAGTTAATATCTTAGTTAGATTTACATGTATATTGTTGAATTTGTGCAATACTTGCCGTCGTGCAAAAATGTAGATCAATCGCATGCGCTTTCACTGAATCATATTAATCACGGGATATGTGTTCGATCGGCTGCGGAAACCCTTTTTATAACCTTAATCATGATAGCAGAAAGGCACTATTCATAATGGTGTGCGGCCGTAGACTGTGATTTACATTGCTTTAGCAATGAGTAATCTGAAACTTTAGTGACAATAAAACATGTTTGCGTACATTGGAGAAATAATATCGAAAAACCCCTCAAGTTAACTTATTAAATAATACATGCACCTAGTCTTCCAAGAACGCTATATCCTTCTCTAGATTTCTCATTTGGGAAAAATGTGCATCAATAATGACAACATTACATCATTATGAATATTGCAAAATTGTTTATTTTACTTGTATCAAAGAGTACTGTTGCTGAGCTAGCGCCATGAGCGTCCCCGGATGGTGTGTGCGCTCTATAATTTTACATTATTATTATTATTATTATTATTATTATTATTATTATTATTATCAGTGTTATTATTTTTGTTAATCCCAAAAGAATTCTTATTTCCGTTATAAATGCAAGTTTCGTGATTGGCTACTTTTAATCGTTCATCTTACTCCCTGTCAAGACTTCTTTGATGAATGGCCAAAACTGAGAGACCCTGGCATAGATTCCTGGTTTGCCTGGTTCGGCACACCCATCACCCCAGCTGGTCGCTCCCACAAGATGCCATCTACCATCTGATCCTTCACATACCAAGGGACCTCCACTGTCTCCCTGCATGACGATTTTCAGGAGAAATCCGCCAAGGAGAAGGAAAAAAAAAGATACGATAAGGTGCTGATAAGGAGAAAAAATTATCAATTTATACTTGCAAAATAAGATACCAAGATTGGAAACTTTGATGGTTAGAAAAATAATGAGTTACAATGTATTAGGAATTTTTGTTGTGATATTCCAACACGGCATGCGCACTCTATTGCCATAAGGGAGATTCTGTATTTTCAGCATATGTAATGTGTTAGGCTTATATCATGTACATGTACGCTTACATTTATAGCATGCAATTTTTGTTCAATTAGGCCTATCTTTGAGGAAAATGTTCTGTTCGCATTTACAAAATATACTATATTATTCCAGTAAAATATCTGTAATTTCTGGCAGAATAAGGGGACACTTCCGATCCTTGCCCCCCCCCCCATTTGACTGTATTGAAAGCCAAGTGGCATACCTTATCTTTACAACTCCAAGAGTATGCTTTCCATTTTGAGACGATAATTAATCTCCACCCCCTTTTTGTGCTTGACTAAGAAATATTTACATTATCGTGCGACTTAAATTTAAAACAAAATAAAATACTGCTTGATCCGCTCTTGTCCGAATTTCTCACCTGACATGTGTCTATTCCCCCTCGTTCATACCCTGCGCAGATCATCTGATCCGAGGTCCTACCCACATACAGTTCTGCGCATCTCTCATTTGTGATCAAATGTACGATTGCTTTCTGCAAAACATCTGCATCGAAACCTGTGAGATATCTCAGGAAGAGGGAAGTATTATTCAAGACAAATTGTGTTGTTGGGAAATGATCTTACAGTGGGTGGTACTAATTTGGAAATAACAAATCTGTCTTAATTGTTTACAAATAATATACAGCTATTGGTAAGATAATTATTGCTATACATGTTACAAGGTATCGTTATTTTAAGATATCACGACATATTATCTTGATCATAGAGTATACATAGGCCTATATGCGCGCCAGCCTGTGGTGCTCCCAATCGAGAGGAGAGGGGATTGTGAACGTGAAGCTCAGAATCGTTAGTCAATCCAATGACCGGGGTAAAAACACACCATTCAGCGCCTAAATCTGTAAATTAAATGAAAAGGCGTTATATGATAAACTGCTATTACTCTCACTATTACTGTTGGTACCACTGTTGGCCATTTATTATTACCATTATTATTATTTTTTTCGAAAATCAATATTATTACTATTATCATTATCATGATTATTATCATTATTGTTATCATTATCTTTACCATTATCAGTATACCTAAACCAGTGGCGGATCCAGGGGCCCGGGGGGACCGGCCTCCCCCTGGAAAAAACGTGTAAAAAGACGTTAGTTTTACCTTTTTTTTGGAGATGCCCCCTCCCCCTTGGCACTCAAGGGGGTGGGGGGGGGGGGGGGGTGCGATTTTTCAAATATCCGAGGCCCCCCCCCCAAAAAAAAAGGTGCTCACTACCCCCCCCCCCCCCCCACTGAGCGAGTTTTCGGCCGGTGCGATTTTCAAATTTTTGGGAGAGAGAAACAAAACAAAAAAAGTGCTCACTAACCCTCTCCCCCCCCCCCCACTAAGCGAAATTTTCGGCCGGTGCGATTTTCAAATTTTCGGGAGCAAAAAAAAAAAAATTGGGCCCCACCCCTAAGAAATCCTGGATCCGCGCCTGACCTGAACATGTTATCCTATATAAAGATGTTTTAATAAATAAATAATTATATAAATAAACAAATTATATTATCATTTTTGTTATTATCTTCTTATGATTTTTAATCAATTTATATTATTAATATTATTATGATTATTATTATTATTAAAATTATCATCATTGTTGTTGCTGCTGTTGTTGTTGTAACTGTCATTCACATTTAGGCCCATCTGAATTCTGCCACTCATGATATGCTTACCGGCTTCGGTGTTACCCCATCCACTGACGGTGCACCTCGTGTAGTCCTTCACCTCTTCTGAGGACTCCGCTAGACAGGCTGGCCTTACAAAAGTTGTAAAGTCCACTGGTTGCGATAATCTGATGAGAGCTAAATCCCCATCCGATGTTCGAGTGTCATATTCCAGATAGGGGATAATCTCGGCAGGAGCGATGTTTAGATGATGGTTGGAGGGGGAGGAGAGAAGCAGGTCACCCAATATGATGCGATCCACGGTATATGGAATATCGACCCTGAAAGAGTTTTTTGTCCCCAGTATACTTCGATTAGTCTTACTTTTTTCAATTTGTATTGTCATTCTCGGACTTCTTTTTCGATGCAATTTCGAAACAAATTGTCCCTAAATTCTCTAAAGGAAAACAAACTATTTTGCACCTCAACCTCATTTTTAAGTGAACATGTATAACATTAGATGCTGCTTGTAAGTATCGGCTCACATTGTGCACCTTCAAGCCTACTGTATCTGTATAACATTGTACTGATGTAACCCCATTTCATGTATATGACATGTAGAACATAATATGGTGATGTTTTCCGAGATCGAAATTCTGTTCATTGGATGATACTTACACACAGTGTGCAGCTGTGACAACCCATTCAGGACCTATCAAGGTACCGCCGCAGACTTGTCCTCTTTCATGACTGTAAAGATAAACCATCCATGGGAATTCCCCTTCTTTAGCATCGGCCCCGCCCACCACTCGAGACTGGCCTGGAGAGTATGCTGGACGGGTGCCACAAATGGTGGTGTTTAAGTAATCTGTGTTAAAAAGACGAAAAGATGACAAAGTCACCCGTCACCCGTTTCACTGAAATTTTCAGTTTAAATCTATGCATGTCTTGATCATAATTTTATATTGAACATAATAGCAACGGAAGGTATAAGCTAAACAGGTATGAGCTAAAACGTCAGTTTTTTTAAAATAATGAGCATCTAAAAATTACATTGAGAAATGAATCCTATTTCAGTATACATCAAATAGGACGATGGCATAACATGATATATATAAAGAACATTTCGAGGGTTCAGTGACACAAAGACGTAACGCCATATTTTGCCAAAATGAGCATTTGATTTTAAAATGTTCAGAAAAATGTGGGCTTTCCAGGAGACACAAATACTTAACTCCACCCAACACCCCATTGAAGCCAATGGCTAGTGAAGACCAAGTGCTCAGTGACACATAAACCTCTTTTTCTCAACATGGCCAAAATGGAGTTACGTCTTTGTGTCACTAACCCCTCGATTTGAAAAATTTGCAGTACACACCCCCTTGTCCTCCTCGGCAAGACCCATCGGTGACTTGTAGCGAATCCGTGAAGTGAGTACAGTTGATTGGCCATGGTTGTCCAATCGTTTCTTGATAGCGTTGTTCACACGCATCAGTCACATCTATACAACCTGACAAGCATGGTCTCCGTGTGGGTCCATTGTGGATGCATTCAGGGAAGAACGTATTACATGCCAGCTCCATCATGTCACTGTGGCAACTGATGATGGAGTCCTAAATCATAGGAAACGAACAAGTAAGCGGAATGAAATTAATTCAAATGATAAGTTATACCTCTGTTCATACCACATCAAATTCGACTAGAGTAAAGAATATGCAAAAGTAACTTACAAGACCAGCAACCTTATCTAGAGCGTCTTCTCTTGTGTCAGCAAACGGATTTGGGAAGTAAGTGGAGCTATATGGAACGAGGTTCCTGCACACCGTAGGTATGTCTTCACATGGTGCTGTGTCAATGAAAATAATTCCAAATTAGTGACCAATATTGACTTTCCAATACTATAGCACTTTAAAATTTAGTTTTATGTCGCTTTTGTCCGAGCTATGCCAAAAGAAGACGCAACAACCAATAGACAGAACCCTTAAATAAAAATAAGTAATTCACAGGCATTAGTTATTGTTGTTGTTCCTTTTTGTTATTATCGTATGTTTTATTGTCTATATATGTCTCCGTCTGGTATTGTGTTCCTGGCAATAGAAGGAATTAATTAAATGAAAGAAATCTATATTTAATATCTATGTGGCAAACAAATTTACATTTGTCTTTATTTCAATTTTGTGTTACACCCGAATTGACAGAGTGGATAAATTATATGAAGACAGTGCTTTATATCGGTTTGACCTATTAGTAACCCTTATAAGTCTGTGCAAGAGGTTGGTTTCATGTAAACTTTCCAATTAAAAACTGAACCACAAATGAAATGATAGCACAAAACATCACTATGAAAACGCACATTGGATTCAAGTACTTACGGCAGTAATCCTCGTCTGAAAAGTCCAGACAATCGTTAAATCCATCACATGTAGCATTTTTGGAAATGCAAATTCCGTTTGAACAATTGATCATGCCGTCATTATTGCAATCTTTGGAACGAAAAAGCAAATTGAAAAAGTATTACAATAAATAGGTCTATATTTTTGCTAGGGTACTTAAACTGCAAATATTCGATCATAAAATAAAGGAATTCAAAAGGATTAAATAGTAAATTAGTAGTATAAATTAATTTATTCTGTCTCTCTGTATCTCAATTTCATGTAACATGTAAGTCAATAGACTCAATGCTGAAGTAGGGAACATTAAGACAAACCTATTGACTCTTCGACGGACAGTATGACGAAAAATCCACCATCTTCTATGCTCCCATCGCTTTTGAATCTCAACCACACATAAGAACCAAATGTCTTAATAGGATCTGGTAGTTGGTATCCTGTTAATGTATCGGACCGTATTCTCTCAGTGGTGTTCCCTGTAAATCCTTGATAAATGAAGAGGGTGTCGTAGTCTTCTTCTACTTCGAAGGCGATGAAGGTGATGACAATGCTGTAGCCAGCTGGAGCGATTGCGTGCCACGTAAGATCAGTGTTGCTGTCGTACGCGAATGGATAATTGGGGCTGTAGATATTCTCGGCATCTCCCAGCCCCAACACGATTGGCACTGTTTCATTTAAGCGATCTAGAAGGAAAAAATGGACGTAAGTTAACCTTCTTCTGACAAGGATCAACAATGCAATGTATTGGAACCAGGGTTTTGGGATGGGAAGCGGCTGATACCCTCTCATAACAACATAATGAATATCTCAAGGAAAGCGCAAAGCTTCGGATAGTCGCCTTTCCATCCTGAAGATCATTGGATGGACAGGAATGAGAGGGTTGCAACGCAACGGGACCAGGGCCTTGTTTTATAAAACTCATCACCCGTAACAAGTTGAAATTAATGTTTATAAGCTACTCAAATCATGGCAATTTCCAACGAATTTGAGATGATTGTTATTAATAATAAGTTTGATAAAAACAGAGCCAAGACGTTAGACAAACAAATAGGGCAAAACAGAGCCAAGACGTTAGACAAACAAATGGGGCTGACATGTAAAACCAGAAACTATCTCGAAAATGATGTTTTTGCAAATGGTTAAGGAAGGCCTTTTCATTTAATACCAAAAACATTTTCAAATTGCAGGAATTTTAGTGTTCTGTCACAAAACTCGGGAACTTCGCAAACATTTCATGCATACAAACGTTTTAAGTACAACTAATGTTTGCTTGAAAAATGGGTCCAGTTGTTTAGGTAAATGATAAAGGTGCAAGTTTTATACGTAAAAGCCACTATCACGGCGTTTTCTATTTTCTATTATTTGTGAGTTTAACATTTTATATCTTCTAGGAACATTAAAATAAAAAGTTTCAGGGAGCCATCAAATAGTTATTGCCAAATCCAGAATCTCATCCACCAACAAATCTTTTACAGTGGCTAGCTCGAAAACGTCCATTTTCTATTAGAAAATAAACATGTCTTGCCACTTTCAACAGATCCCCGAACTTACGTTATTTTTCCGTCAATAATATAATGTAATTTAGCTATTTTATAAGTCTATTCATTTTGTGTTTGTCTTCACATTGTGTAATTTAATAACAGCTATGTGTTTTCCCGTTTTTTAGCGCACCTAAGTAATCGATATTATTGTTAATATTATTAACAGGAAAGATACGATGATATCATGGCTTCATCCTTATGCACATATTTGACGCAGTTATGTAGCACAGTGGTTTTAATATCAATACAGATAATTTACCAATGCACAATATCATACAATATCTATCAGTTTCCAGGACATTAGTCATGTATAGCACTTTATTTAGGCTATGTCTGGAATAAAATAAAGCCTTGATCATTATTTTCTAATCTACCGTTACACGAATATCAAATCAAAGGTTTAAATGCAAAAAAGATAGAATGTTAAATGGAATTAAAATGCAAGGTAAAAAATATGACCCTCCTGCTTTAAAGAAAATAAACTCAATTTTAAGAAGAGACAAACAAGAAAAAAAAGTATAGCAAATCTGTAGCGTACTTATTTGCATGACAGTTTCCACGAAGGGTAGTAACGTTGACACCATTGCGTACCCCCCTGGAAAGCCAGACTTTACTACTCGACCTAGATCATGCTTAGTTTAAGTTAAAGCTGATTTGGGAATGTGATTTTTGGGAGAAAAAAAATTGGTTTAAAGGGCAGATCAAGGCTGGATTTCAATCATGATCGAGCCTGCTGTTGAAATTAAATCAAGCTTCAGAATACGGGTTATTGATATCTCTTTGGTTGAACCTAATTTACATTATTATTATTACATGAGATATAGTCCATGTCATAGAATTGTTCCCACCTCTTCATCTTGTTTATTAAACAATGCCTTCCCATATATTGTCAATATCGTTTCTCATACCTGGACGTTCTGTGGAAGAGGGAGTCGACGTGGAAGAGGGAGGCGGCGTCGGGGAAGAAATCGGTGCGGTGTAATCTGAAATTAAATGGGGAAGAAATCAGTTAATATCTTAGTTAGATTTACATGTATATTGTAGAATTTGTTTAATACTTGCCGTCGTGCAAGAATGTAGATCGATCGCATGCGGTTTCACCGAATCATATTAATCACGGGATATGTGTTCGATCGTCTGCGAAAACCCTTTTTATTACCTTAATCATGGTAACAGAAAGGCCCGCCCCCCCCCCCGCTCAGGGGTCGGAATGACCGCATGCGTGTTGCCAAAATGTCCGGTAAAGGCGTATTTTTGTGCGACAAAGTCCGGGCCGAGAATTGTAAAAAAAGGGGTGTATTTGACTTTTCACCCGGAGATTTCTTTAAAAAGGGGGTGTTTTTCCTTTTTTTCTCTCATCTCTTTGGACTCCTGAGAAGTTATTTCGAATTTAGGGGGGTACATTGAGCATTTTTCCTGATTTAGGGGGGTCTCCAAGGCAGGAAAAGCCCGCGAAAAGCCCGCGAAAGGGGGGTCCGGAAATGTCGGCAGTCCTCAGATAGGGGGTGCTTTCAAAAAGAGGAAACGAGGAAATGCGTACCCTAAATAACACTGAGTGGGGGGGGGGCAGAAAGGCAATACTCATAATGGTGTGCGGTCGTAGACTGTGATTAACATTGCTTTAGCAATGAGTAATCTGAAACTGTAGGACAATAAAACATGTTTGCGTACATTGGAGAAATAATATCGAAAAACCCCTCAAGTTAACTTATTAAATAATACATGCACCTAGTCTTCCAAGAACGCTAATCCTTCTCTAGATTTCTCATTTGCGAAAAATGTGCATCAATAATGACAACATTACATCATCATGAATATTTCAAAATTGTTTACTTTACTTGTATCAAAGAGAACTGTTGCCGAGCTAGCGCCATGAGCGTCCCCGGATGGTGTGTGCGCTCTATAAGTTTACATTATTATTATTAATATTATTATTATTATTATTATTATTATCAGTGTTATTATTTTTGTTAATCCCAAAAGACTTCTTATTTCCGTTATAAATGCAAGTTTCGTGATTGGCTACTTTTAATCGTTCATCTTACTCCCTGTCAAGACTTCTTTGATGAATGGCCAAAACTGAGAGACCCTGGCATAGATTCCTGGTTTGCCTGGTTCGGCACACCCATCACCCCAGCTGGTCGCTCCTACAAGATGCCATCTTCCATCTGATCCTTCACATACCAAGGGACCTCCACTGTCTCCCTGCATGACGATTTTAAGGAGAAACCCGCCAAGGAGAGGGAAAAAACAGATACGATAAGGTGCTGATAAGGAGAAACAATTATCAATTTATAATACAAAATAAGATACCAAGATGTGAAACTTTGATGGTTAGAAAAATAATGAGTTACAATGCATTAGGAATTTCTTTTGGGATATTCCAACCCCGGCATGCGCACTCTATTACCATAAGGGAGATTCTGCATTTTCAGCACATGTATTGTGTTAGGCTTATATCATGTACATCCGCATATATCCACTCCTAAACCCGTTCATATGCAGCCATTTTGTTCTGACCCGGAACGTAGAAGTACCGAGTGAGACAGACAAAGAGGACGAATCTATTGTCAGTCAAGTGCCCTCATCTAATGACAATAGAGATGCAAGCCAATGTCAAATATGTGATTTAAAATGTCACGACAGCGAGACAATCTGCATGAAATGTAAGTGCATGCCACTTAGATTAGACCAATTATCCATGGAGTTAAAGAAAGTGCAGCATGTGATCGATGCTTTGTTAGACACTCCGCCGTCACACCCATCACCTCAGCAGAAGAACACAGCTACATTGAAAACATCTCAATCAACCTCGTCAAGCAGCCGATCTGACCAACCCACACCACCTGGAACCACCCGAACACGGCCAGTCGACCAGAACCCCCAACCACGCAGCCGTCAGCATCCCTCACTCCCAACACCGGTAGCATCAGATACCACTCGAGCACCTCGACAACCTCCTCCAGCCCCCTACCAGAACTCCCAACCCATGCAAGCACGAAACCGTAAACATCCGGCCTCGCTACCGAACCCGTCAGGCCCACCACTCACTCAGCAACGTTACCAGCAGACAACTGCCCCACCACCCGATCAGCACCGCCGCAACTTCCCTTTCTACCGAAATGCCCAATCCCAGCCCCCATCCACTCCTTTCAACCAACAATACCGAAACCAGTACCCTCCCATCAATTCACAGCAACTATCACACAGTATGTTGAACCAGGAACCTCCAAGAGACTACATTTATGACGAACAACGTGCTCTATTCAATTCGCGCCAAAGAGCCTCACCTATTGAAGAACTGCCTCATGTAGACAATTGTAAACTCATAAATTCATACACTGTTTCATGTACTGTGAATCAAAACAAAGGGGATATATTACGTAAACCTAAATTGAATGAAAGTGACGTAATATATCACACGCAAAACAGTTCTCACACACCTAAAAGTTTGAAAAGTTTGAAATGTATCTCCTTAAATGCAAGAAGTGTTGTTAATAAGATTGAAGAAATTCAAACAATTATCAAAATCGAAAATCCTGATATATTTGTATGTACGGAGACGCATTTAAGTAAGGATATTTTATCTAATGAAATATTTCCACAAACGTATATCGTTATAAGAAAAGATAGAAATCGGCATGGCGGTGGCCTTCTTATTGCCTACAAAACCCATTTGTCTGTGACACCTAGACCAGACCTGGAAACAGATTGTGAGATCCTTTGGTGTGAAGTAATATGTCACGATAATAAATCTTTGTTTGTAGGTGTGTTTTATAGACCACCGAGCAGTAGTTTAGATGTGATTAAAGAGCTTAATAAATCTATGTCGATATTATCAAATCATGGTAAGAAGGCTAGAAATGTTATTCTAACCGGTGATTTCAATCTTCCTAAATTAAAGTGGCAAGACGGACATATTGTAGAAATAGATAATACTGATTTAACACAAAATATACTTACGATCATCGAGAACAATTTTTTATATCAACACATATCGCAAACTACAAGGATCACTGATACCACCAGTAGCATATTAGATCTTTTATTTACATCTGATCCATCCATTGTTAGTAATGTGAATATTATTCCCGGTATAAGCGACCATGAGGCTATTGTTTTTATTATTAATTGTACATTAAAGGGAAAAGGTTGCAAACCCAGAATGACTTATTCTTATTCAAAAGCAGATTTTAACAAATTTAGAAATGATTTAGAAAACGCACCATTAACGGAATCACTTGTAAAAGAGGACTTAGAATCATCATGGCAATCTTGGACAAATATTATACTTAATGTTGTAGATAAGAACGTACCTCATAGAAAAGTAACAAGAAAATATCACGTTCCGTGGATAGATAAAGACGTTAAGAGACTGTTTCGGAAACGAAGGAAATTTTTCGAAAAAGCTAAAAAATCGAATTTACAATCCGACTGGAATAAATTTCGTAAAATAAGACGAGACACCAAAAGACTTGTTAAGCTAAAATATAAAGATTATTTGCAAAACAACCTCTGTGAGGACATCAAAAGTAACCCCAAAAGATTTTGGAATTTTGTTAAATCAAAGAAAAAAGTGCAAAACCCGATTCCGTGCCTGAAGGTAAATGGAATTACTTTTACTGACGATAAAGAAAAAGTAGATACTCTAAACAAACAATTTGAGTCTGTATTTAAAGACACTAATGATGGTCCTTTTCCACCATGTGAAGAAAGAAATGATGTTCCTGCCATGAGTGATATTCATTGTTGTGTCGCTGACGTATGTAAGTTGCTCAAAAGCATTGACGTTAATAAGGCTCAAGGTCCTGATGGATTATCTCCCCGTGTATTGAAAGAAGGGGCGGAGCAGCTTGCACCCTCGCTTTGTCAATTGTTCAATATGTCACTTTCTAAAGGAGAGTTACCAATTGACTGGCGAAGAGCAAACGTGTCTCCCCTTCTTAAGAAAGGTAACAAAGAAGACCCGGGTAATTATCGCCCAATATCACTTACTTCAATTACTTGTAAACTACTCGAAAAATTTGTTTGTAAACATCTTGTTGATCATTTTAATCTACATAATGTCTTATGTGATAACCAGCATGGTTTTCGCGAAAAGCGGTCATGCGAGACTCAATTGATTGAAGCTATTCACGACTGGAGTAGTTGGATGAACTCCGGCTATAGTGTTGACATAGCATATTTAGACTTCGCTAAAGCGTTCGATAGCGTGTCGCACAATTTATTAGAACGAAAGTTAAAAATGTATGGTATTCAAAATTCAAATTTAAAATGGATCATGAATTTTTTGAAAAATCGTTCACAACGAGTCGTCCTCAATGGTGAATACTCTAATTGGGTAGACGTAAAATCAGGTGTACCACAAGGGACAATTTTAGGTCCAATCATATTTTTATGTTTCATAAACGACATTTCCTATAATATTGATTCAACTATAAGACTTTACGCAGATGATTGTATTTTATATAGGCCTATCCACTCTATTGAAGATTGCAAACTTTTACAAAAGGATTTAGAAAATTTAGATAAGTGGGCAAATTCATGGCTACTTGATTTCAATGTAAACAAATGTAAGATAATGCAAATGTCAAGAAAGTCCTCTAAACCACAGTATGAATATAAATTGGGTGGACATAAATTAATAAACACTAAGTCAGAAAAGTATTTGGGCATTACTATAAATGATACCCTTAATTTTAATTCTCATTGTAACGAAACATACGCAAAGTGTAGTAAGATTGTAGCTATAATCAAAAGAAATTTTCTTAATTGCCCACGTTCTGTGTTTAAAACCTTATATGACTCTCTTATACGTCCATGTCTAGAATATTGTTGTATTGCATGGGACCCCTATAGAGTTTCACATATAAATATTATTGAACGTGTCCAAAAACGATATTTAAGAATGATGTTTAGAGACTGGGAAACAAGTTACCATGAACTATTAGAAAAATCAAGTTTTGCTAAATTAGAAGAAAGACGCAAGTACCACAGATTAGTCATGTTTTATAAAATAATAAATAATATGGTAAATGTTGGTCCGATTGAAAAAATTATACGTGCTCACAGAATTGGGCGTAATGATCATAATATGAAAATGTACGTACCATTTGCAAAAACAGATTATTTCAAAAACTCTTTTTATATAAGAACTGCCAATGAGTGGAACATGCTCCCAAGTAATGTTATTAATAGTCCATCTCTTTCAACTTTCAAAATATCATTAAAAAGTTGCTTACATATTTAACTTTTTAAACTCCGCAATAACAATTTGTTTTTACATTTTTATACAATTACATCCAAATTCGCGCAATATCAACTACATTTTAATTTTTACCTAAGATCATGCTGCAAAATTTCTTATATAGCATTTTTGATCCCTGAAATATCCAATCATTTGTATATTCAATAATGCTGTTTTGCAATCAATAATATTTTATGTATTTATTTTCGCTCTACTACATTGTGTATATAATTATTTGATGTATTATCGTGTTTGATATCATTTTTTTGTTGTAACTATGTTATGCAATAATAATATTTTTGTACTTTGCTTTTTATCAGGGATGCAGACTTGTACGGGTTTTTCAAACCCTTTTCTGCATCCCTAGACATGCTTGTCTGAATAAATACAATACAATACAATACAATACATGTACGCTTACATTCATAGCATGCAATTTTTGTTCAAAATGTTCTGTCCGCATTTAAAAAATATACTATATTATTCCAGTAAAAAAAAATATCTGTAAAAACTGGCAGAATAAGGGGACACTTCCGTCCCTGCCCCCCCCGGCCCCCTCCCCCATTTGAACGTGTTGCAAGCCAAGCGTCATACCTTAACTTCACAACTCCAAGAGTATGCTCCCCATTTTGAGACGATAATTAATCTCCACCCCCTTTCTGTGCTTGACTAAGAAATATTTACAATATCGTGCGACTTAAATTAAAACAAAATAAAATACTGCTTGATCCGCTCTTGTCCGAATTTCTCACCTGACATGTGTCTATTCCCCCTCGTTCATACCCTGCGCAGATCATCTGATCCGAGGTCCTACCCACATACAGTTCTGCGCATCTCTCATTTGTGATCAAATGTACGATTGCTTTCTGCAAAACATCTGCATCGAAACCTGTGAGATATCTCAGGAAGAGGGAAGTATTATTCAAGACAAATTGTGTTGTTGGGAGATGATCTTACAGTGGGTGGTACTATTTTGGAAATTACAAATCTGCCTTAATTGTTTACAAATATTATACAGCTATTGGTAAGATAATTATTGCTATACATGTTACAAGGTATCGTTATTTTAAGATATCACGACATATTATCTTGAACATAGTGTATACATAGGCCTATATATATATTTATATTCCACATACTAAGAATCTTGCTCTACGATTGGTCAAAGGTAAATCACGTGATGAAAGATAGTTCGCCCATTATTGATGGGAGAAGCAAAAAGTTCGTTACACTGTGTAGATAGTACTACTATCTACACAGTGCAACGCACTTTCACTGAAGATAGAGGTACTATCTACACAGGGCAACGCACTATCACTGAAGATTATCCAAAAGCGCACTAAAACAGGCGTAATTAAGCGCGCATTACCAATGAGCGCAATTAAAGCAAACACATGCGCGCACCGTACTCTCATGTGGTTGGGTTAAACTTTTAACTTTTTTGGTGTGAATTTGGGCCTGGTGTCTTTCATGTAGATGCATACACGTCCTTTTCTTTTTGTAGTTAAATTGTTTTAGATGTGGAATATAAAGCAAATAATCACCTTTTGGTTTCAGGCGATGGCAAACTATCACTTCCTCGTCGATCAGAATGCATACGCTATCTTTCCTCAGCTTCGCTTCGGAAAGATAGCTACATCCAGATCGCCTCGGAAGTGATAGTTTGTCCCATCACCTTCACCAACGGTAGTTATTTGCTTATTATTACTATTATCATTATCATGATTATTATCATTGTTGTTATCATTATCTTTACCATTATCGGTATACCTGAACATGATATCCTATTTAAAGATGTTTTAATAAATAATAAATATATAAATAGATAATAAATGATATTATCATTTTTGTTAATATTTTCTTATGAATATTAATCAAATTTTATTATTAATACAATTATAATGAATATTATTATCAAAATTATTATTATTAATATTATTTGTATCATTATTAGTATAATTATTATCATTGTTCTTGCTAATATTGTTGTAACTATTCATTCACGTTTAGGCCCATCTGAATCTGCCACTCATGATATGCTTACCGGATTCGGTGTTACCCCATCCACTGACGGTGCACCTCGTGTAGTCCTTCACCTCTTCCGATGACTCCGCTAGACAGGCTGGCCTTACAAAAGTTGTAAAGTTCACTGGTTGCGATAATCTGATGAGAGCTAAATCCCCATCAGATGTTTGAGTGTCATAGCCCGGATAGGGGATAATCTCGGCAGGAGCGATGTTAAGATGATGGTTGGAGGGGGAGGAGAGAAGCAGGTCACCCAATATGATGCGATCCACGGTATATGGAATATCGACCCTGAAAGAGTGTTTTTCCCAGTATACTTTGATTAGTCTTACTTTCTTTAATTTGTATTGTAAGTTCTCTGACTTCTTTTTCGATGCGATTTCGAAGCAAATTGTCCCTAAATTCCCTAAAGGAAATAGCACCTCAGCCCCATTTTTAAGTGAAGATGTATACAATTATTGTACTAATATAAACCCTTTTTATGTATATGTATATATATATGACATGTAGAACAAATGGTGATGTTTTCCGAGATTGAGATTCTGTTCATTGGATGATACTTACACACAATGTGCAGCTGTGGCAACCCATTCAGGTCCTATCAAGGTACCGCCGCAGACTTGTCCTCTTTCATGACTGTAGAGATAAACCATCCATGGGAATTCCCCTTCTTTAGCATCGGCCCCGCCCACCACTCGAGACTGGCCTGGGGAGTATGCTGGACGGGTTCCACAAATGGTGGTGTTTAAGTAATCTGTGTTAAAAAGACGAAAAGATGACAAAGTCACCCGTCACCCGTTTCACTGAAATTTTCAGTTTAAATCTATGCATGTCTTGATCATAAATTTATATTGAGCATAATGGCAACGGAAGGTATAAGCTAAACAGGTATGAGCTAAAACGTCAATTTTTTTAGAATAATGAGCATCTAAAAATTACATTGAGAAATGAATTCTATTTCAGTATACATCAAATAGGACGATGGCATAACATGATATATATAAAGAACATTTCGAGGGTTCAGTGACACAAAGACGTAACGCCATATTTTGCCAAAATGAGTATTTGATATCAAAATGTTCAGAAAATGTGGGCTTTCCAGGAAACGCAAAGACTTAACTCAAAGCCCAAGTGCTCAGTGACACATAAACCTCTTTTTCTCAAAATGGCCAAAATGGAGTAACGTCTTTGTGTCACTGACCCCTCGATTTGAAAAATTTGCAGTACACACCCCCTTGTCCTCCTAGGCAAGACCCATTGGTGTTTTGTAGCGAATCTGTGAAGTGAGTACAGTTGATTGGCCATGGTTGCTCGAACGTTTCTTGATAAGGTTGTTCACACGCATCGGTCACATCTATACAACCTGACAAGCATGGTCTCCGTGTGGGTCCATTGTGGATGCATTCAGGGAAGAACGTATTACATACCAGCTCCATCATGTCACTGTGGCAACTGATGATGGAGTCCTAAATCATAGGAAATGAACAAGTAAGCGGAAGGAAATCAATTCAAATGATAAGTTATACCGTAGAGGTGCCCTGGTCGAGTGGTTAAGTCACCGGACTGTCGATCATAAGGTCCGCGGTTCGAGAGCAGCGGCGGCACTACTCTCCTTTGGCAAGACATTGATCTACATTTGCCACACTTAACCCAGGTGATGTAAATGGGGACCTGGCAGGAATTATTTCTTTGAAGTGCTAGAGCGCAGTAACTTACCAGACCAGCAACCTTATCTAGAGCGTCTTCTCTTGTGTCAGCAAAGGGATTCGGGAAGTAAGTGGAGCTATACGGAATGAGGTTCCTGCACACTGGAGGTACGTCTTCACATGGTGCTGTGTCAATGAAAATAATACCAAATTAGTGACCAATATCGACTTTCCAATACTATACTGTAAAAATAGTTTTATGTCGCTATTGTCCGAGCTATGCCAAAAGAGGACGCAACAACCAATGGGGAGAGCCCTTAAACAAAAATGAGTAATTCACTGGCATTAGTTATTGTTATAGTTCCTTTTTGTTATTATCGTATGTTTTTATTGTCTATATATGTCATCGTCTGCTATTGTGTTTCTGGAAATAGAATGAATTAATTAAATGAAATAAATCTAAATTTAATATCTATGTGGCAAACAATTTTACGTTTGTCTTTATTTCAATTTTGTGTTACACCCGAAATGACAGAGTGGATAAATTATATGAAGACAGTACTTTATATCGGTTTGACCTATTAGAAACCATGTGCAAGAGGCTGGTTTCATGTAAACTTTCCAATTAAAAACCGAACCACAAATGAAATGATAACACAAAACATCACTATGAAAATGCACATTTGATTCAAGTACTTACGGCAGTAATCCTCGTCTGAAAAGTCCAGACAATCGTTGAATCCATCACATGTAGCATTTTTGGAAATGCAAATTCCGTTTGTACAATTGATCATGCCGTCATTATTGCAATCTTTGGAACGAAAAAACAAATGGGAAAATATTACAATAAATAGGTCTATATTTTTGCTAGGGTACTTAAACTGCAACTACTCGATCATAAAATAAAGGAATTCAAAAGGATTAAATAGTAAATTAGCAGTATAAAATAATTTATTCTGTCTCTCTGTGTCTCAATTACATGTAACATGTAAGTCAAGACTCAATACTGAAGTAAGGAACATTTAGACAAACCTATTGACTCTTCGACGGACAGTATGACGAAAAATCCACCATCTTGTGTGTCCACATCGCTTTTGAATCTCAACCACACATAAGAACCAAACGTCTTAATAGGATCTGGTAGTTGGTATCCTGTTAATGCATTAGATCGTATTCTCTCAGCGGGATTCCCTGTAAATCCTTGATAAACGATGAGGGCGTCGTACGTATTCTCTACTTCGAACGTGATGAAGGTGATGACAATGCTGTAGCCAGCTGGAGCGATTGCGTGCCACGTCAGATCAGTGTTGCTGTCGTACTGGAATGGATAATTGGGGCTGTAGATATTCTGAGTATCTCCCAGGCCCAATACGATTGGCACTGTTTCATCTAAGCGATCTAGAAGGAAAAAATGGACGTAAGTTAACCTTCTTCTCACAGAAGATCAACAATGCAATGTATTGGAACCAGGGTTTTGGGATGGGAAGCGGCTGATACCCTCACATAAAAAACTTAATGAATATCTCAAGGAAAGCGCAAAGCTTCGGATAGTCGCCTTTCCATCCTGAAGATCATTGGATGGACAGGAATGAGAGGGTTGCAACGCAACGGGACCAGGGCCTTGTTTTATAAAACTCATCACCCGTAACAAGTTGAAATTAATGTTTATAAGCTACTCAAATCATGGCAATTTCCAACGAATTTGAGATGATTGTTATTAATAATAAGTTTTATAAAAACAGAGCCAAGAGGTTAGACAAACAAATGGGGCTGACATGTAAAACCAGAAACTATCTCGAAAATGATGTTTTTGCAAACGATTAAGGAAGGGCTTTTCATTACCAGAAACCTTTTCAAATTGCAAGAATTTTAGTGTTCTGTCACAAAAACTCGGGAACTTCGCACACATTTCATGCATACAAACGTTTTAAGTACAACTAATGTTTGCTTGAAAAATGGGTCCAGTTGTTTAGGTAAATGATAGGGATGCAAGTGGGATGTGGGATGTTTGTTTATGTTTTTGTTCTTTGAGTCTAATACAGTGGGTTATTGCTTCATGCACGCATACCCATATACACGCACTCAGCCACACGTACCCACATATCTCATCCCACCGTCACATCTCGCATAAATCACTGCTACAATATGTTCAAATATCTAAATATCAGCATTAACTAATTAATGTACGCAAACCCAGTTTATAGTGCCTTCTGTTGAAGTATGGGTGAGGAGGGGGTGGGGCGTAGTGCTATACATATAAGTGTTCACAGTGTATCTATGGATTTGGGCAGAGTTAAAACCATAAGACATTATTTTGAACTCGATTATAACTCATATTCCAGCCTACGTTTAACCAGACTTTACTACTCGACCTAGATCATGCTTAGTTTAAGTTAAAGCTGATTTGGGAATGTGATTTTTGAAGAAAAAACCAAATCGGTTTAAAGGGCAGATTAAAGATAAAGGTGAGTTCTAGTAACGCGATTGCATTGTGAAAGAAAAGGTGTGGAATGAATCAGAAACAGTTGATCATTTAGCATGTAAGTATTGGTGTGTACTGCAAGGTTCTGGAGTCATCAAAATCATAATAAATTTGGCCGAGTCTTGGTAAAGTAACAAGCAATGTACAAAGAAAGCTATATATGGGACAACACACATGGTGTCGGGGCTATAGTACTACCTTGATTTCCTTGTCTTTCTATGCTCATTACTCAGCCAGTATACATTTTCTTCCAAAATTGTTTGGCACATTTCATTTATTTGTAATCTTGAACATTCAGTGTAAGTTTCGTTTGATTCTGTGAGAATTTTTTTTTTTTTTTTAAATTCTTTTACCAGAACTGGAGTTTATCTTTAAGATTGGATCTCAATCATGATCAAGGCCGCTGTTGAAGTTAAATCAAGCTTTAGAATACGGGTTATTGATATCTTTTTGGTTGAACCAAATGTACATGAGATATAGGCCTAGTCCATTTCATAGTGTTGTTCCCGTCTCTTCATCTTGTTTACTAAACAATGCCTTCCCATATATTGTCAACATCGTATCACATACCTGGACAAAAGTCTTGGAAGTCCGAGCAGCAATCACCTAGTGTAGAACACTCTTGATCACAGTAGCAGTCACCTCGATTACAGCTTTCTGATATATCGGTACAGCAGCTCCGTCCACAAGATCCGTTAAAAGGAATTCCTGAAACAATAATAATGACGATGATGATGATTACATCAAGGCAATCATAATTATTATAATTATTGTTCTCATTATAAAAATGATCCTTAATAAAATCAGTTCTTTGTCTGAACATTCCATCTTGAATGCCTTATTTAATTCTTTAATTCTTTCATGCGAAATTGAGAGTATTGTAGTCTACATTTGTAATCGGATCATGATGGGAGAGATAATATCAATAACAAATATGTTCACGTCTTCAGGGTTACTAGATATTCAAATATCTGAATGGCAGAACTAGGGCACATTTGGTATATGGCAGTTCACCCTTGAGACAATGAAAATGTCTTGAACCGATTAAGATAATCACAGCCTTAGCATTTTCTTATTAAGATTCCCCTACCTATGGCATTGAGCATGAGTCTGAATCCCGGTCGATTGACGATCGAGTCGCTCTGAAACCTTAGCCACAGCGTAGAAGTCACCTCGGCCAAATCTCTTGGTGTACGGGAACCTGTTATCCGCATGATCAGTGTATCATTTGAAAACGTAGCCCCATTGTACAAAGACAAGAAGTCATAGCCACTTTCCAAATCGAAGTCGATGAAATGGATAAGAATAGCCGATTCCATGGGTGACCCAATCTCCCATATCTTCTGTGCATTATCTGGGTAATCCTCAGGGTAGTTTGGTGAAGTTATCTCGTAGCTTTCGCCAACGCTGAGATCGATTCTAACGAATTCAGGTTCAGCTGTTATTACGAAGATAAACGGGAAATTATATATTTCGTTTTAAAAAGAGAATTAAATATTCATACAGTTCGCATCTGCGTTAAAAACGAGCTGAAAATAATCTAATTTATAAAGCAACCGAGAATACAGGTTATAGATTATAAATGTGACATTTCATGTGAAAAACGACAAGGATGATTTGTAGTTTGACACATTAGTATCTCTATGTGTTTGATGTACATGTTTTATTAGATCAATTAAAATATAGTTACAACTGTTACATGTGATTGGCAATAATTATGAGTCAAAACACACTGTAATAATGGAGGGGGAAAAAGTGGCAGAGAGGGAAAAAAAATTACGATTAAAAAGCAGGAATATATAGAACAGGTGCGAAACTGCAGGGGTGCAATAAATGGAAAACCCAACACAAATTATCATATTAACATTTAAAATTGTATTTCATCATTATTTGCCTTATTTGTCCAAAACATTCAATGATTTCTTTCTCTAACTTTATTATGCTTTTAATCAGGCAATTTTGTGTGAATATGCAAATCTCCTCAAATTTTTCATAGCGGCATATACCGTAGAAGATAAATTTATTCGATGCATCAGTCATATAATTATGTTTTAAAAAGAAGAACATAATTTGACATTAAATGATAAAAGTGATATTAAATAATGTATACTAACGTGTGGAGAATCTAATGAAATCTGTAAAGACTGGTAATGCCGTCGGGGGAGAAATCGGTGCTGTGTAATCTGTAATAAATGGGGAAGAAATCAGTTAATATCTTTGTAAGACGTACATGTTTCTTGTTGAAGTTGTTCAATACTTGCCGTCATGTGGTTTCGGTAAAATAGCAAATAAATAATGTTGAGAAATCGCTTGTCGACCAAACACATCCCGGTTTCACCTTAATCATGTTAAACACGAGATTTGGGTTCGATCGTCTGTGGAAACCCTTTTTATTATCCTAAACATCATAACAGAAAGGCAATATTCAATGGTGTGCGGTCGTAGAGTGTGATTTACATTGCTTTAGCAATGAGTAATCAGAAACTGTAGTGAAAATAAAACGTGTTTACTTACATTGGAGATGTAATATCGCAAAAAAAGTTTTGTTATTAAATAATACGTGCACCGTGTCTTTCCAGAACGCTATATCCTTCTCTAAATTCCTCATTTTGAAAAAATGTGCATCAATAATGGCAACATTAAATCATCCACGCCTTATGTTGTATCCCAAAATACTTCTTATTTCCGTTACAAATGCAAGTTTCGTGATTGATCGTTCATCTTACTCCCTGTCAAGACTTCTTTGATGAATGGTAAAAACTGAGAGACCCTGGCATATATTCCTGGTTTGCCGGGGTCGGCACACCCATGACCCCAGCTGGTCGCTCCTACAAGATGCCATCTACCATCTGATCCTTCACATACCAAGGGACCTCCACTATCTCCCTGCATGGCGATTTTAAGGAGAAACCCGCAAAGGCAGGAGAAAAAAAGATACGATAAGGTGCTGATAAGGAGAAAAAATTATCAATTTATTCTTGCAAAATAAGATACCAAGATGGGAAACTTTGATGGTTAGAAAAATAATGAGTTACAATGTATTAGGAATTTCTTTTGTGATATTCCAACCCCGGCATGCGCACTCTATTGCAGCAGGGCTCCCACTTAGCCGAGTTGTATTAGCGAGTTATGGGGAGTTGTGGTGAGTTGCCTCAAAGAGGCACTCGCAATAACTCGCAGACAATTCGGTATGGCTTAGTGTAACTCTCTACAACATTCCACGACTCTCCTCGAAGTCGCGAGCAGTTCCAAAATTGTGAACATGTTCAAACAAATTCCCCGATTGATTGTAATCCGAGGTGAACTCGCCTACACTCGTAATATACACGCATTACTCGTAACAAGCTCGCGTTGCACTCTTCATAAGGTAGCGAGTTATGAAGAGTGCAGTGCGAGCTTGTTACGATTAATGCGAGTATATTACGAATGTTAAGCAAGTTCACCTCGAGCTACAACGATTCAGCAAAATTTTTGAACATGTTCACAATTTTCACTGATTCGTTGTTACTCGAGGTGAATTCGCTGTTACTCGAGGTGAACTCACTTACACTCGTAATATACTCGCATTACTCGTAACAAGCCCGCGCTGCACTCTTCATAAGGTGGCTAGTTGCTACGAGTATATTACGAGTGTAGGCGAGTTCACCTCGAATTACAACGAATTGGGGAATTTGTTTGAACATGTTTACATTTTTGGAACTGCTTGCGACTTCGAGAGTCGTGGAATGTTGTAAAGAGTTAAGCAGGGCTCCCACTTAGCCGAGTTGTATTAGCGAGTTATGGCGAGGTGTGGTGAGTTGCCTCAAAGAGGCACTCGCAATAACTCGCGAACAATCCGGTATGGCTTAGCGTAACTCTTTACAACATTCCACGACTCTCCTCGAAGTCGCGAGCAGTTCCAAAATTTTAAACATGTTCAAAAAAATTCCCCGATTCGTTGTTATTCGAGGTGAACTCGCCTACACTTGTAATATTCTCGCATTACTCGTAACAAGTTCGAGCTGCACTCTTCACAACTCGTAGCAACTAGCCACCTTATGAAGAGTGCAGCGCAAGCTTGTTACGAGTAATACGAGTTATTACGAGTGTAAGCGAGTTCACCTCGAGTAACAACGAATTCACCTCGAGTAACAACGAATCAGTGAACATTTTGAACATGTTCAAAATGTTCGCTGATTCGTTGTAGCTCGAGGCAAACTTGCTTAACACTCGTAATATACTCGTAGCAACTCGCCACCTTATGAAGAGTGCAGCGCGAGCTTGTTACAAGTAATACGTGTATATCACGAGTGTAGGCGAGTTCACCTCGAATTACAACGAATCGGGGAATTTTTTTGAACATGTTCAAAATGTTGGAACTGCTCGCGACTTCGAGGAGAGTCGTGGAATGTTGTAAAGAGTTACGCTAAGCCATACCGAATTGTTCGCAAGTTATTGCGAGTGCCTCTTTGAGGCACTCATCACAACTCCCCATAACTCGCTAATGCAACTCGGCTAAGTGGGAGCCCTGCTTGGGAGATTCTGTATTTTCAGCACATGTATTGTGTTAGAATTATGTCATGTACATGTCTGCTTACATCCATAGCATGCAATTTTTGTTCCGTCAATTAGTCCTATCTGTGAGGAAAATGTTCTGTTCGCAATTACAAAATATACTATATTATTCCAGTAAAATATCTGTAATTACTGGCAGAATAAGGGGACGCTTCCGGCCCTTGCCTCCCCCCCCCCCCCTCCATCTGAACGCGTTGGAAGCCAAGTGGCATACCTTAACTTCACAACTTCAAGATTATGCTCCTCATATTGAGACGATAATTAATCTCCACCCCCTTTTTGTGCTTGACTAAGAAATATTTACAATATCGTACGACTTAAACAAATTATAACAAAAATCCTGCTTGATCCGCTCTTGTCTGGATTTCTCACCTGACATGTGTCTATTCCCCCTCGTTCATACCCTGCGCAGATCATCTGATCCGAGGTCGCATTCACATACAGTTCTGCGCATCTCTCATTTGTGATCAAATGTACGATTGCTTTCTGCAAAACATCTGCATCGAAACCTGTAAGATATGAAGGAAGAAGGGAAGTATTATTCAAGACAAATTGTGTTGTTGGGAGACAAATCTGCCTTAATTGTTTACAAACAAGGTCATTGCAGGCAATGAAATAAAGCTATTGGTAAGATAATTATGTAATATCCTGCATCAAAAATTTGTTGGGTTTTGATTGGTTGAGAGCTCGTCACATGACCAGAAATATTTGACCTTTTTTTAGAAATTACTATATGAGAGTACTATTTTGGTTTACTATTTGGGAGTTGAAAAAAAGAAAGTGATTTTTTTTTTAATACACCAGTTTACACTTGTGTGCGCCATTTTAAACAAAGCCAATGACCTAGATATCACTGCCTACGCGCTGCGTTGTGCGCGCACATCATCATTTGCATGGGCGCAATCTTAATTTACGCATAAATACCAGAGGTCAGAGGTTATTGGCCCCAATTTTGGGGCCAATGACCCGAAGTCAACTGTCTGCGCATGCGCACTGATACAACTGTAAACTGGTTAGCCTATAATCTAGGCGGAGTGCCGAGATTTTTTCTTTGCTGCTAGACTAACCTTAAGCAGACGTTCTGCTTAGGGTTAGTCTAGCAGCAAAGAAAAAAGCTCGGCACTCCGCCTAGATTATAGGCTATAAACTGGTGTATTGAATCAATTTTTTTTCTTCAAATCTTAATTTAATGAAAAGAAAATATTTTAAATCTTTTTAGATAAAAATTGACATTTTTTTTTTCCTAAATAATTTTTTCCCAATTTTTTTATTTTATTTTTTTTAAAATAAATTTTTGATGCAGGTTAAACTATGGGCCTCGGTGACCCCAAAATTACCTTTTACTTCGAGGCTGCGCCCCTCAGCAAATAGTACTATTGGAGTCGCCTCTTGCGCATAGTTTTAACCAGAACCTCTCAAGGCAGTGTATATTTGTATAATATCACGGCATATCTTGAAGATAGTGTATACATAGGCCTATATGCGCGCCAGCCTAGGGTGCTCCCGATCGAGAGGAGAGGGGAACGTGAACTTGAAGCTCAGAATCTGTAAATTAACCCTGATAAGACCGAGGGGGGGGGGGGGGCCATTATGCCCCCCTCCACGATTTTTCGAAATGCTCAGGAACGCATATGGATGGCGCCCCGCCGCTCGCTGACTTTTTTCTTTCGAGTCTTGCGCATGTTTTAAAAGAAAAAAAAGAAAATCGGACGTACAGTTACAAGGTCACGTGACCTTTTGTCTTTGCATGTCAGCCCGAAAATCGCTCATTTTTGTGATTTGTGTACAAAACATATGGAAATGTCATTTTTCCTAAAAATAGATCAAACATTGGTTATTGGGTCTTGTTTAAAGTTTAGGTGGTTGTTTTGGGAGTCAAAATAGTTGAATTGTAGTAAGAAATGAAATAAAACGACAAAAACAATGAAATACTTAAGTTGAAAAAACGATGAAATAGATAAGAAATTATCAAAACAAGAGATAACATAAGGAATAAGCTGGCTCTTCCAAATGTTGTTGTATTTTTATTTCAAATGGTCTAATGAATATATGTAGTGAACAAGAATGCTTAAATATGAATAATATATGATTTATGGGTAAAAATGTGATTTTATGACCCTATTTGCATGACTATGCAAATAAGTAGATTTTTCAAAAGATTGAAATTCCCATATTATTCTATACACTTCACTTGACATGCGTGCAAATTTTCGCGGAGATCGGCCGCTTCACGGCCAAGATCTTAAGGGGAGCCATAATGCCCCCCCCCCCGGCCGTAATAAGACGTCAAATAGCCCGGCCTCTTTAGGGTTAATAAACTGCTATTACTATCATTATTACTATTGGTATCACTGTTGGCCGATTATTATCATCATTATTATTATTATTTTTTTTAATGATTTTTATTGATAATCACTATTATTACTGATATCATTATCCTGATTATTATCATTATTGTTATCATTATCTTTACCATTATCAGTATACCTGAACATGATATCCTATTTAAAGATGTTTTAACAAATAATAAATATATAAATAGATAATAAATGATATTATCATTTTGGTTATTATTTTCTTATGATTTTTAATCAATTTTTAATTTTAATATCATTATGATTATTATGATTATTAAAATTATCATCATTGTTCTTGCTAAGATTGTTGTAACTATTGTCATTCACATTTAGGCCCATCTGAATCTGCCACTCATGATATGCTTACCGGCTTCGGTGTTACCCCATCCACTGACGGTGCACCTCGTGTAGTCCTTCACCTCGTCCGATGACTCCGCTAGACAGGCTGGTCTTACAAAAGCTGTAAAGTCCACTGGTTGCGATAATTTGATGAGAGCTAAATCTCCATCCGATGTTCGAGTGTCATATCCCAGATAGGGGATAATCTCAGCAGGAGCGATGTTTAGATGATGGTTGGAGGGGGAGGAGAGAAGCAGGTCACCCAATATGATGCGATCCACGGTATATGGAATATCGACCCTGAAAGAAAGAGTTTTTTTCCCCAGTATACTTTGATTAGTTTTACTTTCTTCAATTTGTATTGTAAGTTTTTGGACTTCTTTTACGATGCAATTTCGATGCAAATTGTCCCTAAATTCTCTAAAGGAAAAAGCACCTCAGCCTCATTTTTAAGTGAACATGTATACAATATTGTACTAATAAAACCCATTTCATGTATATATATGTATATGACATGTAGAACAAATATGGTGATGTTTTCCGAGATTGAAATTCTGTTCACCGGATGATACTTACACACAATGTGCAGCTGTGGCAACCCATTCAGGACCTATCAAGGTACCGCCGCAGACTTGTCCTCTTTCATGACTGTAAAGATAAACCATCCATGTGAATTCCCCTTCTTTAGCATCGGCCCCGCCCACCACTCGAGACTGATCTGGGGAGTATGCTGGACGGGTGCCACAAATGGTGGTGTTTAAGTAATCTGTGTTAAAAAGACAAAAAGATGACAAAGTCACCCGTTTCACTGACATTTTCAGTTTAAATCTATGCACGTCTTGATCATAATTTTATATTGAACATAATAGCAACGGAAGGTATAAGCTAAACAGGTATGAGCTAAAACGTCAGTTTTTAAAAAAATAATGAGCATCTAAAAATTACATTGAGAAATAAATTCTATTTCAGTATACATCAAATAGGACGATGGCATAACATGATATATATAAAGAACATTTCGAGGGTTCAGTGACACAAAGACGTAACGCCATATTTTGCTAAAATGAGTATTTGATATCAAAATGTTCAGAAAATGTGGGCTTTCCAGGAAACACATAGACTTAACTCCACCCAACACCATATTGAAGTCAATGGCTAGTGAAGCCCAAGTGCTCAGTGACACAAAAACGTCTTTTTCTCAAAATGGCCGAAATGGAGTTACGTCTTTGTGTCACTGACCCCTCGATTTGAAAAATTTGCAGTACACACCCCCTTGTCCTCCTAGGCAAGACCCTTCGGTGTCTTGTAGCGAATCCGTGAAGTGAGTACAGTTGATTGGCCATGGTTGTCCAATCGTTTCTTGATAGCGTTGTTCACACGCATCGGTCACATCTATACAACCTGACAAGCATGGTCTCCGTGTGGGTCCATTGTGGATGCATTCAGGGAAGAACGTATTACATACCAGCTCCATCATGTCACTGTGGCAACTGATGATGGAGTCCTAAATCATAGGAAACGAACAAGTAAGCGGAATGAAATTAATTCAAATGATAAGTTATACCTCTGTTCATACCACATCAAATTCGACTAGAGTAAAGACTATGCAAAAGTAACTTACAAGACCAGCAACCTTATCTAGAGCGTCTTCTCTCGTGTCAGCAAAGGGATTCGGGAAGTAAGTGGAGCTATACGGAATGAGGTTCCTGCACACTGGAGGTATGTCTTCACATGGTGCTGTGTCAATGAAAATATTACCAAATTTGTGACCAATATCGACTTTCCAATACTATAGCACTTTAAAATATAATTTTATGTCGCTTTTGTCCGAGCTATGCCAAAAGAGGACGCAACAAACAATAGGGAGCATTAGTTATTGTTGTTGTTCTTTTTTGTTATTATCGTATGTTTTCATTGTTATGTCATTGTCTCCTATCGTGTTTCTGGAAATAGAAGGAATTAATTAAATGAAATAAATCCAAATTTAATATCTATGTGGCAAACAATTTTACATTTGTCTTTATTTCAATTTTGTGTTACACCCGAAATGACAGAGTGGATAAATTATATGAAGACACTGCTTTATATCGGTTTGACCTATTAGAACCCTTAGAAAGTCTGTGCAAGAGGTTGGTTTCATGTGAACTTTCCAATTAAAAACTGAACCACAAATGAAATGATAATACAAAACTTGACAATGAAAATGCACATTTGATTCAAGTACTTACGGCAGTAATCCTCGTCTGAAAAGTCCAGACAATCGTTGAATCCATCACATGTAGCATTTTTGGAAATGCAAATTCCGTTTGAACAATTGATCATGCCGTCATTATTGCAATCTTTGGAACGAAAAAACAAATCGGAAAAGATTACAATAAATAGATCTATATTTTCGCTAGGTTACTTAAATTGCAACTACTCGATCATAAAATAAAGGAATTCAAAAGGATTAAATAGTAAATTAGCAGTATAAAATAATTAATTCTGTCTCTCTGTGTCTCAATTTCATGTAACATGTAAGTCAATAGACTCATACTGAAGTAAGGAACATTTAGACAAACCTATTGACTCTTCGACGGACAGTATGACGAAAAATCCACCATCTTGTATGATCTCATCGCTTTTGAATCTCAACCACACATAAGAACCAAATGTCTTAATAGGATCTGGTAGTTGGTATCCTGTTAATGCATTGGACCGTATTCTCTCGGTGGTGTTCCCTGTAAATCCTTGATAGACGATGAGGGCGTCGTACGTTTCCTCTACTTCGAACGTGACGAAGGTGATGACAATGCTGTAGCCAGCTGGAGCGATTGCGTGCCACGTCAGATCAGTGTTGTTGTCGTACGCGAATGGATAATTGGGGCTGTAGATATTCTGAGTATCTCCCAGCCCCAACACGATTGGCACTGTTTCATCAAAGCGATCTAGAAGGAAAAATGGACGTAAGTTAACCTTCTTCTCACAGAAGATCAACAATGCAATGTATTGGAACCAGGATGTGGGCCCGGGTGTGAAATGGGAATCGACTGATACCCTCTCATAACATAATGAATATATCTCAAGTAAAGCGAAAAGTTTTATACTTAAAAGCCACTATCACGGCCTTTTTTAATTGTCTTATTTTTGTGAGTTTAACATTTTATATCTTCTAGGAACATTAACATATAAATGTTCAGGTAGCCATCAACTAGTTATTGCCAAATCCAGAATCTCATCCACCAAAATATCTTTTACAGTGGCTAGCTCGAAAACGTCAATTTGTTATCAGAAAATAAACATGTCTTGCCACTTTCAAAAGATCCCTGAACTCATGTTACTTTTCCGTCAATAATATAATATAATTTAGCTAAGGTATATGTCTATTTATTTTGTGTTTGTCTTCATATTGTGTAATTTAATAACAGCTATGATTTTCCCCGTTTTTTTAGCGTTATTAACAGGAAAGATACGATGATAATTATCATTGCTTTATCCTTATGCACATCTTTGACGCAGTTATGTAGCACAGTGGTTTTAATATCAATAGAGATAATATATCAATTCACAATTTCATACAATATTTATCAGTTTCCAGAACATTAGCCATGTATGGCACTTTATTTAGACTATGTCTGAGATAAAATAAAGCCTTGATCATTATTTTTTAATCTACCGTTACACGAATATCAAAACAAAGGTTTAAATGCAAAAAGATAGAATGGTAAATGGGATTAAAAATGCGAGGTAAAAGATGTGACTCTCCTGCTTTAAAGAAAATAAACTCAATTTTAAGAAGAGACAAACAAGAAAAAAAGTATAGCAAATATGTATCGTACTTATTTGCATGACAGCTTCCACGAAGGGTAGTAACGTTGAAACCCTTGCGTACACCCCTGGAAAGCCTGGGTCTGCGCATCCAATACCAAAGCTTGTTATCCCGGTCAGGTGCCATCTACCATCGGAACCTTCACACACCATAGGACCGCCACTGTCACCCTGGGCAAGATGATCAAAGGTGCAATTAGAAGCAATGGTCTATGTAGAACCAGAAGGGCGTAACTCTGTGTTAAAGGATATGAGTTGACGTCCTTCTGGCTTTCAGCAGACTGATTTTACTGTTAAAGATCAACATGATTACGTGTGACTCGGGAATATCATATTTGCATTGGTTTACGACATATCATAGACAAAGTTCCTTACTGTATAGCATGTCAATGTATTAATTTAAAAAATGTGGATGAGATACAAAAAAATACGTAAAATGTGGGTTTGTTTCAGATTTTTTTTTTTTTTTTAAAATTGGAAGTCACAAAGACATGTGGAAATGTAAAAAAACAAAAACGTTTTTTTTTTTCTTCCTTCAGAGTACAGGAAAAAAATCAACTGACATTCCTCTCAATCAATCAATTTCCGACATAAAACATATATAAATAGGTAGAAAGAGAGAGGGAGAGAGAGCGAGAAAGAGAGAGAGAGATGGGGGGGCAGTTCTTACCTGACACGTATCTATTCCACCCCTTTCAAAGCCAGCGCATATGAGAAACTCCGTGTCATAGTCATCAGGGATATCGTATAATTCTTTACACCGTTCTTTCTCAATCAACCTGACGACCGCTTTCCGTAGATTGTCTGCACCGTCTGTAAGAAAGAGACACATTTTTGCAATTATGATGTTTACATTTATACGTAAATTGATTCAAAACCTTCAGGTATGATACTTACTGATCCATTTCAATTATTTTCATTCTAAAAGTTGACTCTTAAAGTGATGAACATTAGTTTAATAAAACTTTCGGGTTTTGAAGTACGGTTAATGTAAACAAAACGTGGACGATTCGATGAACCTTTTTTAATAAACAGACTCCACACCAATTCCGACGGATTGACACTTTTCTATTCGGGGGTAATGCAATCTTTTATTCCGTTTGGTGTCGGTATTTTGGGTGTGACCGGGGTATTCTCACAATGATTTTATTACAACTCCAGCTCTTCACAGGAAGCAGGATTCATTAAGGGTCAAGGTAAGTGTATTTTGGCCTACCATGTTCAGTGTTACCCCAGCCGGTGATAATGCACGTCTTGTAGTCTTTGAGTTCCTCGAGGGTTTCTGAGAGACACGCTGGTCTCACGTACTCATTGAAGGATACGGGCTGAGAGAGCTTAATCAATGCAATATCTGCATTCAGTGTGTTGTTATCATACTGTGGATGCATGAAGATATTGTCTGGACTTATTGCTAGATGATGCTCGGAACCAATAGAAAGATGAAGGTCACCCATGACAACCGAGTCAAGGAATTCTGATATACCCCTGTGGATTCAAATTAATTATTGTATTATGCGAAGTAGTCAGCTGAGGTTTGAAATGGGTGATATAAATATCGCAAAATTGTTTACTTTACTTGTATTAGAGAGAACTGTTGCTGAGCTAGCGCCATGAGCGTCCCTGGACGGTGTGCGCGCTCTATAAGTTTACACTATCATTATCAATATTATTATTATTATTATTATCTAATTTGGAATTTCCATACAATAGTGTCTGATACAATAGTTAACATAGCTGCAGCAATCATCATGTCAAATTGTGTACTGGAGAGTTATGATACAATGCTCAGAACTGAAAAATGCTTGCTAAAAGATTAGGCGTTGTCTGCTGCACTACATTCAATTTAAATTTAAATTCAATACAAAAGACATTTATATCTTCATAATATCAAAATGAGCATATCGTGAAATATATATTTACAGTGTAAAAAAGTTGAGAAATATCCTAAAAGTGCACCCTTATCTATAAGAAGGCCATTTTGATAGGCCTACAACTGGTATCAGAACTCGGGAGACTTCTACAAATTATTAATAAATGCTAATGAGATACATGTATTTCTACTACATACCAGATACAGTGTGCGGCGGTCACAACCCATTCTGATGCGATGAGAGTTGCTCCACAGTACTGACCAAACTCTGTGTTATACAGATAAGCCATCCATGGAAATTCCCCTTCCTGAGCATTGACTCCACCCACAACCCGAGACTGGTAAGGTTTATATGCTGGTCTTGTTCCACAGATTGATGTGTTTAGAACATCTATGAACACAAATCAGATCAAGAGGGTATTGATTTCATATTTATTTCATCATCGAGGTAAAAGAACTATCCATAGAACACTATCAACCTAGAATTAACCTTTTGCTAGGACCTCTACTATAAGCTAGTTCTCCGAATATCTCGTGGATCGGAACTTCGCATGATCGGCATGAGTACGTTAGAAAGCGTAATGCAATAATTATATACCACAAAATAGAAGAAATTGAAATGCAAAAACAGTCTGCAAGAATTATTTGAAAGAAAAAAAAAGAAAAAAAAAGAAAGCCTGCATATTTTGTGAGGCCACAATGTAAATCCTAACGTGTGGCTAGCATGTGTAAAACAAATGAAGACAGCGATGACCGATGCCCTCGATATCGAGTTCCTTTCAGATATTGATATCCTATAATCTAATGGAAATCACGGGCGAAACTTTAAAGCATCTGACACTTAAATGATAGAACATGAGAATTTTACTTTTGTCTCAAGATAGCAATATCTTTAACTATTTGCTCTCACCTCCGTTCGGTCCAGAACACCTGCCGAAAAGATCTTCTTCCGTTTCCGGCAACGAATCACAAACCAGTGGCCATTCCTCCCCAAAACCCACACCGTCGTCCGCGGTACATAACTCCAGCTCGGTCATACAGGATGATTTGCAGGGCTGAAGGGTTGGACCGAAGTGAGGACATTCAGGAAACAGCATGTTGCAGGCGAGTTGCCGAAGATTGTTACCCTGTGGACAACCATTTACCACCTGCGGAAGACGTTGATGATGAATAGGATATTTAATGATGATGTTGATGACGACGCTAATTATGCCATGATTCAATCATGCAACATCGGATAGCGGGGTTTAAATTGTTAATCTGTATTGCAGCTTCTCAGAAAGACGTTTTAGATAAAAAAAAAAAATAATAATAAAAATAACAATAATAACAATAGTAACAATAACGATAATACAAAATCATTATAATCAAGACAAACACCGAGTGCAGCTTATCGCAAAGAGAGAAAATCTACGCACGATTAATTTTTGTCTCTGTGCGTTTAGCTGTCATGAATGTTCCTTATTCAATGTTTCATGTATGTAACATTTCCTATGATAATATTTATAAAGATATTGTGTTTGTTTTCGATAAAATCAGTCAATAATTCAAACAATTGGTGACAGGACGTAAAGTAATAACTTTTGACCTCTAAAGCATACAATAATAATATAATAATAATATTCACTTTTCTTGAGGCCTTGCACGTTGTTTTTCAAACGCTTTAAGGTTAAAACACATTGCAACAATTGCACTTTCATTCTCATGTGGCTCTCTTAATGAATATAATCAATCTACAGAAATAATGTATTTATATGCATTTAGAGTTATAATTATATGATTTAGTGGCAGATAATCACTGAAACTGGTTGAATTTGGGTATCAAAATGTATAGGCCTTTCAGGAATTTCAGACCAAAGACATGGTAGTATACATATAATACATGTTTGAAAAAGCATTTATAGTGAATATACTCTAAAAACTGAAATGTTAAATCACCATTTAAAAGGGCCGAGGAGTGACCACTCTTTCAAAAAGTCAGATTGATACTTTTAACATGCTGGATTCAAACTTTATAGTGTTGGATCCAGCATGTTCAAACTGGTAATCTACCATTTTAAAAGAGTGGTCACTCCTCGGCCCTTTTAAATGGTGATTTAACATTTCAGTTTTTAGAGTGTATGCACTACACGCAGGTAAGTCACAGTAGAATTATGAACGAGACTTTTCGAGTTCATTGTCCGTCTCATTGTGACTTAACCAAGTGCAGTGCATATCACTAATGCACGAGATAACATGTTTTATTAAGGCCCGGTCACACCACCCGAACTTTGCTGGAGCGTTCCTGGAGCGGTGAAAAAAAAATCATCACCGCTCGTAACCGCTCGTAACCGTTCACCACCGTTTAACAGAAGTTGGCGTATACGCTCGGCCACCGCTGATAGTCCCTCCTACCGCTCCGAAAGTTTTGAGCTGCACAAAATATTACGAGCGGTGAGGAGCGGGCAATTTTTCCGCTCCGGCAAAGTTCACCACCGCTCCAACAACGCCCAGTCAAAGTTTGGCACCGCTAGACGCAAGTTCGTGGACGCTTTGGTCCGCTAGGCCAACGCAGAAATCTTGAACGCTGGACCACCGCTGCTTCGCCAACTTTGCCCGGGCGGTGATTAAACGTTGCACAAAGTTAACTTTGGTGGAGCGGTTGTAAGCGTTTTACGAGCAGACACGGGATTGCTGGAACGGTGTCGGGCGTTGAAGCAGCGATCCATTGCGGTGATGAACTTTGGTTTGGCGTTGGTATGGAGGTGTCGGAGCGGGACCAACGCTCGCTCCCGCTCGCTACCGTTAAACCAACGCTAAAGCAACGCCGGCTTCAGCGGTGCACCGCTAAGGCAACGCCCGTGTTTTCGATTTGTTTCCCATTTTGTGCGCGGTGACGAGCGTTGTCGAAATTCGGCCCCCTCTCCCTACCGTTCAAGGATCGCTCCAACAAAGTTCGGGCGGTGTGACCGAGCCTTAAGATGGGTCTACAATATGAGTATAAAGTCGAGAAATTGACGGTTGTTTTCACCAAAATGCACTCCCCGTGCATATGGTAAAATCTAAAAAACGCACACATGATCCATTTCGACGTTTCTCATTGGTACACTCTTGAACCCATTTTATAATACTACTTATAAAGAGCAATATATATTATTTGACAGTAAATTTCAAACTTATCAAATTTATGTTATTGTAAAAAGGAAATTTGCCATGCTCAAATGTCACATACTACTTGACATAACACAATATACATAGATACATGACATAGACAGTTACCTACCTGTTCTAAAATGATGTCTGCGTCGTCTGCACTGGTAGCATGTTGGTTTGGAAAATAGGTCAAGTTGTAGGGCAACATCTGACTGCAGCTTGCGGGCACTGCGACACAAGCGGCTTTAAATGTAATAATACGGATTTAGAACCGTGTAAATGATATAACGTAGTAAGTCTCACATCGATTAAATTACAACCAATTTCATTCAAATGAATGCCAAGAATATTGAAAAGAGACACCGGGTAGAAGAAATGGACCCATAACAAGTTGTACTAAATTCGTGAGTACTAGACTAAATAGTCCGGTTTACTAACATATTCACATTTATTGACGTTTCTCTCCTGGGGACCTATTGACGAGGTGTACCATTAAACCTGTTACAAATGAATCCCTACAATACTTGGAATCCATCTTGCATACCTCATTTTATGCTAAATCGGGCAAGCCTCAGAAAAGCCTTCAGGTTGTCAAGAACAACATTTGTTTAAAGACCATGCATACAATTTGAATATGTTAGTTAGCCGGTCTATTGTGGAGGCGCGATGGCTCAATGGTAGAGCAATAATTTCGTAACTGGGAGTTCGATCCCAGGTTCGAAACCAAGTCGATGCGCTAGTGCCCTTCGTTAAGGGATTAATCCCCATTACAAAGTCCTTTTGAGAGGACTTAAAGCCCTTAGGTTCCTGGTTGCTTTCTTACAGACATACACATGGTTTCTTAGCAGTCAGGTAAACAAAAATATCTTCAAATCATGAAAACGTACGGGGTCTTCACTGATTGTTTGAGACTTAGACGTCGGCCTGTTTTCAGAACTAAGTACAACTTTACATATTGCGAAAATATTTTGTTCACCGTCGCTGCCCAAATCTGACTGTGTTTCTTATTTGGTAGGGAGGGTAGGGTACGGTCAAACGTGTATTTGTGTTGGATAATATTCTAAATAGCTTCAAATTGAGACTACACGATCATCTCTATGACTTACGACAATGATTGTAACCCTTTATAATATGTATTACTCACGACAATGTTCCTCATCAATGAAATCCTGGCAGTCATTGTATCCATCACACGTAGCTGTCAATGGGATGCACTGTCCATTGGGGCAGTGAAAAGCGTTGCTTGCATTACAATCTGAACGCAGAAAAAGGAAGAAAGTACGAATCAATCACACAATATTATTATTCACTCTTTTAGAAATTGTCAGTTATATACAGTCGTGTATTTAGTTATGGGCAGGTCCAGACCTACATCAAATAAATTTTCTGCTCAACTACTTATCATTCTACATTACTGTTGGGCAAAATATGTAAACAAAAATTCCCATTCGTCATTTGACAAGCAATGACGGACTTTAATCTACGAGTCTCATTTTCCTGTATCTTTTAATTATTCTACATAGTACATCACACACCTCAAGTATATTATAAAAACACTTTTATAAAAGTGAGAGATTCGGTGCAACTCTAAAGAATTTCTCACCCAGCCTTTCGACAGTTCGTACTTCTACGAAGAACCCGGATGCCACAATCGTTTCGAAATCTGCTCTAAACATAATCCAAGCCTGAGTATCATCATAGACAATATCACTTGGGGTGATAAACCCTGACATTTCTGCAAGTCGGATACCCGCGTCCGGTGATGGTGACTCTCCGGTACCAACAAGCACCATATCCCGTCGAGCTTCGGTTTCGAACTTCGCGAACCGAAAGTAGAGTCCATGTTGAGGAGGTGCGGTAATCAGCCATAGAACGATTTGACTGTTCGGATATGGCATCGGATAGTTTGGCGAAGTGATGTTTAGTGTTTCCCCGATTTCCATTGTAATGTAAGTTTCTATGTAAAATCACAAATTTATCAAAGAGCTGTAAAATTCAGTACTGAGCAAATTATTTCAATATTAATCAAATTTATGCATCTTATATATTGGCAATTAAGCTTGTCATGTTATAGCAAAGTTAGCAAACATAAATCCCCATAATGAATGCATCTTAAGCAGAAAGAAACACGTTGCAATAGCTCTCATTTTACATGAAATGAAATGTCTTCATCAGGTTGGCAGAAGATTGTTATCTTCATCTGATAAAATTGAGTTATGCTAGACCCTGTATAGATTTAAGTTGAAAAGGGGTCATTATTTCATCGTCTGGGATCAATGTTTCATTTTTACCAATAATTCATAGAACAAACCTGTAAACTGCACAGGGTAAATAGCCATAACGAAGCCCTGATCTCTTATGGTTAGGTCACTTTCAAATGACACCCAGTACTGGTATTGGCGAGATACCCTGGTAACACTCTGCAACAGGTGGTGTCCTTTCCAGCTCCCTAAGATGCTGCCCTCATTGGTAGGATCATGTCCAGTCCCGATGGCAAGTCTGTCGAATGATTGCTCAAGGTTGATGACGTCAATGTCAAAGCGAGCTCCATACCCTTCCGGTGCGGTGATGGTCCACAGCTGGGTCACGTGATTGGGGTAAATGTTCGGGAAGTTCGGTGACGTCATGTAGACCACGTTACCCGGTACGAGAGTTATGGCTTCTTGAAGGTTGCCTGCAATGGATGATTTGGTATAGATAGGAGTGACGAAAACATTCTGTGAGAAACATGATTGGGGAGGTTAATTACCCTTTCTCCAGCAGTTGATGTAGTATCATTGGGGACGAATCTGGAAATACATAGGTTATCATTAACAAAACCCAACTCATCTTGTATCAAATATTATATTATCACATAATGCTATCAAGATATCATATGATATTAATCTCAACATATACAATATGATATTGATACATAACATACAAAAACTAGTAGAGAATATAGGCTCATAAACACTTTATTGTAGGATTGAAACCCATTCAAGGTACAATGTCCCATTTGCAGGCCAAACAAATGAAAAGGTTAATTTCCAACGGCATTTGAAAGATAATACTAATTTAGAGCTTCCCTATAAGAAAAGGGGGCTTGAACATATTTTTAAGTGGGAAAATAATGTCTATTAGTTGTCAAATCGACTTAAGTGCTACCAAGTCAGTGAGTAATATTCTGATGTTCAGACCATTGTACCGAATGGTCGTAAGTTTTGTGCTGCACAAAGATTCAATCAGTTTAATTTTGGCCATTACAAGAAGTGGATTATTGATGTAGACAAATGCTCATGCACCCTTTACAGCTAATTTTATGTATGTTATTACCGAAGAAGTAAAGCCAGTCAGTCACTCAATAGTGTCTGACAGTGAAGTCTAGCAAGTAAACGGGTTTCCTTGCATAATTTGAATATTAGGATACTGCTAACGTTTACATTTCACAGACAGGACATACATTACTTTTCATAATTCCTGCAAAGATCTACATAATTTGATGTTGGCTGCAACAGGGGCATAGTATCTTTAAATATTTGGTCGTAACGGTTAGGGTAGGCCTTGATCTTTTCAAACCTCTTACATACATACCATCCAAAAGACAATCGGTAAATTGGATGTCATCGATACTGATTGGTCCTCGAGAGTATCCTGCCAACCTGGCCTGAATGAGAAACCATCCTGCTACACCCAGCTCGAATTCAGCAATGTTCCATCTATTTAATATCTTCCCTGGTAAACTCCACACTGGCTCAGCTACTGTCGTGTTCTCTGCCACGAATTGTACGCCGAGATCAAAATCATCACCTCTGGAGATGTAGTAGTAGAAGGTCAGGCATTGGCGGCGGTCACTCTCTGTCCCGATGAACTTGCTGCTGACCAGTGTGGCAGTGTAAATTGATTCTCCCCCAAACGTCTCAATATAGATGTAACTTCCACCTGTTGGGGGTAACAAAATCGTTTTTAGATAGTGAACGCAAACAATCCTGTCCATAGAAATTGAAATAAGTACTATGGCAATTAGAATGAAACCACTATTATATTGATAAAGTTCACAAGACGAGCTCCGTTCTGTGAAAACTCGGAAGCTTTTAATGTTTGTGTCAAATTGTATCAAGTCACTTGCTTTGTGTGAGCTGCTTCACCACTCGACTTTTCCTTCATACATGCAGGGTGTAAAACAAATTCATATGAACCTTCTCCCTTTAAGGTTTCATGAGGTTCTGTAATAATAAAATCCATACTTCTGTGATATAATTTATCAGTTTTCCTTTGACAAAATAAACAACATGGAAGAAGTTTTATTTCGCGTCAAATTGAGCTAGTCCAATCATTCAAGATAAAACACTTACTTTCGCTAAGCTCGGTGTGATCAACTGCTGGTCCGATGAAGTTCTCATGTTCGCTTCCAGTGTACAGATTCCAATCGAGGTTGTCTATTAACCGCTCCTGATCCCATCCACACCAACCATTATCAAAATCACAGTCTATTCCACTAGAGATTTGAACTTCTCGCTCCATGTAAGAATAAGGCTCTCCTTCGCTGAACTCATGGGATAATTCTATGTCAAGAGAAGAGAATGATCATTGCTCCAAAAGCGTGATTATCCTCTCTGCAATATTTTGGAAAACGTTAAAGGACGACCTGGGACCTTTTTCACGAAGCCTTTTTTCAATGACAAATGACAAAAATCAGTGACGAACCTGCTGTTAACCAATCAAAAGCAAGGATTTCAGTAGCTTATAACAAAGACTGTCATTTGTCACTGATGACAAGTTTTGTAAAACGGGTCCCAGAATGTAAAAGAAATAAGAAATAAAGACATAATTTTACTTACCTTTGCAAGACGACCCGCTCGAAATAACAAGACAGTTACAAGAGTATCCGACAGAATTTCCCATACAAATGTTTCCCGCTCCACACGGTTGGTTTGCGCAGAAATCTGAATTATCTTGGAAACCGAAAAGAACAAATAAGTACAGAATCATTTACAGGTATTTTACATTTGAGAATGTGAAAATTAGATAAAATGTAGTAATTAAGGAGTAGTTTCCTATTTGACAGCAATAATAATTTTGTTAGCAATCTCCCTGATATCAGTTCTTCATGTATTTAAAAACACCACATGAATCTATTATTTTAATTAAAGACAGTTTAAGATAAAAAAACACACGATTGTAAACTTGGAGAAAATGCAGCAATTTGTCATCGTTTGATTCCTTTGGATGTTTAAAAAAAAAATCTTTTTAGGACTGGAGGTAAAATAGGACCAGTTAACATTTATGACAAAGTGTATCTTAGAATTGAATTTATAAATTATTACATAGTTTCAATTAACGGCATTAATAAATATCTAGGTTAAAACATGAGACGGATATTTTGAAAATAAAGTATTTGAACATTTGCTCTCTTCTCCATGTTAACATCGGTACATATGCTTTATTTTACAGTATAGGCATGTACTTTGAACCATACTGCATGTCTACAACCGCTTCAAGTGAAAAATGAGTGTTGGTATAACCATAAATCTCAACCAATATGCTTGAAAAAAATAAATAGGAAAGTTTTACACAAAACGATTATCCGATAATTTGTGAATGGAAAAACCTCAATGTTCTGTTGATTCATACAATAATTTTTTTTAACGGTAGACAAAATGGCTGTTCTACTCGTCTACATGTCTCTTTTGTGAGATACATATCACTTGGTGGTGGTTTTTCCTGATTTGCCTCCCAGTCATTACACTCTTTTTAAAATATGTGTGCTAAACCATGTAATCAAACGTACCTTCTCTGTCTACAAGGGCGCCCTCGGCAAGTCCACGTACCCCTAATTGAAGGGGAATTTGCAGGTAAGGCGTTACGTAGAGCTGAATCCAAGCGTAATCATCGAATATTCTATAGACATGGGAAACAGGTCCGTCTCTAGAGTTGACGATGACACTGGTCACATCTTGAGGATCACTGCCGTGACCAATGATAAAGGTATCTCGAACTCGTAAGATATCGAGTTTGAAGATGTAGATGTCGATGGCGTTTCCATCAGCTGTGTTAAGGATCCACTGAAATTCCAGGCCCGGAAAACGTGATTGTGTGACCACGAATGGGATGTCCAGAGAGAGGTCGACTGCCAACGCTTTTGAATCAAGAGAATTGGGATGAAATTTATTTCGTTTGTGTTTCAATATGTTTGCGGTTTCGCAAGTCTGAAGAAATCAATTTATACTGTTTTTCACAGTGTTTTCGGTAAACAATCAGCATCAATTTTGCCACGGCCTGTGGTCTCTCTAATTACCTTTTATACGTTTTGACAGTTTTGATACCGTCGCATATTATACTGTACTGATAATAAATAAAATCAGATTAAACAAGAACTCTAGACAAAATTCGCTTTCCGAATATGATGTGGCGGTTACCAGAAAATACATGTAGGTAGTGTTGATTTGTATGCCTGTGTCTATCTACCCTTTGAAACATTGTACAATTCTGTTTAAAAAAATCACTACCATTAAGGCAAAAGTATTCGTAGACGGATGTGTTAATTGCCTTCATCTTACCGGGTTCGGGTTCGGGTTGAGGATCAGCTGAACTAATAAAGTCATAGTATTCAGAAACCTTGGTGTAGACGCCTGGAGTGTTGGGTCTACCGCAGCCGTAGCCAAAGCTTGTGATACCCACCAGATGAAAGCGGCCATATTGATCTTCGCATTGGAGAGGTCCACCGGTATCACCCTGTTTAACACAACACACACCATATACATGTACACCAAAGCGTATATTATTAAACGTATCCGGACATCTCCCCCTGGACATCCACCCCCGGATAACCACCCTCTAGGACAACTACCCCGGGACAACTACCCCCAGACAACTACTCCCTAGGACAACTAACCCCTAGATCAATTACCCCCGGACAACTACCCCACAGACAACTACCCCTCAGAAAACTACCACTAGGACAACTACCCCCGGACAACTACCCCTAGGTCAACTACCCCCGGACAAGTACCCCCAGACAACTACTTCCTAGGATAGTTGTCCGGGGTAGTTGACTGGGGGTGGTTATCCGGGGGTGGATGTCCAGGGGGTAGGTGTCCTAGAACCATTATTTAACAAACACTATACCCCATCAGTACTGCAAATAGTTATCCGATGGAAGCTGCATCTTGATGCTAACATTTGACAGGTACATCGATCAGTATCAATCTTAGCATATCTTTTTTATCGATCACTGCATATATTTCAAATCACTATACTTAAATAGTTATAGGATAAATGCGGCCATCTGAAGGACTCACATTGAAAGGTTCCTCCGGTATCTCACTAGATTGACAGAACATATAGTATGTATCTATCAAATGCATATTATTGATAAAACTATACTGAATATAGTTATAAGCTGAAAACGACCATCTTAATCCTCATACTTGTGATGTCGTCCAGTATCCCCATACTCTAAAAGGAAATGTATGCGATACTCAACCATTACGGTGCCATAAAGGTTACAGACATATACTATTACTACAACTGCATGAGATAATAATATCCTGTTTTTCGTCATTTTTTACCTTGATTTAGACAGTGTTTATAGCTGGTATCAAACTAAAAAACTGAATCAGCACATTTAGAACATTATTTTGTTTCTTTAAAGATAAAGGTGAGTTCTAGTCATCCGATTGCATTATGAAAGAAAAGGTGAGGAAGGGATCAGAAAAAGTTGATCATGTAGCATGTAAGTATTGGTGTGTACAGCAAAGTTCTGGGGGGTGTTTCACAAAGATCTTAAGTAGAACTTAACACTAAGTTGGACTTAAAAATTATGGACAGCCATTGGAGCCTTAAAATGAAATATATTCAAAAGCAGAAATTCAAGTATTTTAGACTTTTTATAAATTCTACATCCAGAACATGAAATCTCCTTGATGATAGAAAATATGAATGATTTGAATTAACATTTTATGCCTTTTACAATAACTTTTACAAAATGTTTTCAAAGATGCTAATGGCTTTCCATAATTTTTAAGTCCAACTTAGAGTTAAGTTCTACTTAGGATATTTGTGAAACACTCCCCTGGAGTCATCAAAATCCTAATAAATTTGGCCCAGTCTTAGTAAAGTAACAAGCACTGTACACAGAAAGATGTATATGGGACTACACAAATGGTGTCGAGGCGCGCTACTAACCTTGATTCCCTAACCTTTCTATGCTCATTACTCAGCCAGTATACACTTTCTTCCAAAATTGTTTGGCAAATGACATTTATTTATAATTTTGAACATTCAGTGTAAGTTTCGTTTGATTCTGTGTGAATTCATTTTTTCTTTTTTAAAAACCATAACTCACCTTTATCTTTAACTTTCCGAGATTATACAATACATTGTTTACCTTGATTTAGACAGTGTTTACTGGTATCAAACTAAAAACTGAATCAGCACATTTAGAACATTACCTTTTTTTCTTTGACTTTCTGAGATTATACAATACATCGTCAAAATCTGAGAGGTTTTCAATCAACCACGGCAGTGTTATACTCAAATGTTGTCGGAGAGACTACAAACATGAAAATCAAATACATCTCAAAGGAATATCAAAGGAATGAATGCCTATTGTTTACTCTAAATGTCCTTCTTCTCTTCCTTTACCTGTTGGTGATGTCTCTGCCATTTTATTCATGCATGATGCATCCTCTCATTGTGCAAACATGAATATCATTCCATTACTTTTCTATTTAAATACTGACACATGACTATATAGTGTGACTTAAATGTCAGGGGTGTAGATAAGGGGACTCATTAAAAAAAGTATTACAAAAAAGGCCAAAAGAGATGAGACATGAGAGAGAAAAAAAGATAGAGAAAGAGAAGGAGAAAAAGAGATAAAAGAGAAACAAACATAGATACAGATAGAGAGAGGGAGAGAGAGAGAGAGAGAGAGACAGGGGGGGGGGGCGGGGGGGGGGGGGGGGCGGGGGGGGGGGGGTTGGGGGTGGGGGCAAGCAATGGGTGGAAAGGCCTACCTGGCATGCGTCCATTTCTCCCGTCAATTGTCCTGCACAGAGCATAGTCGGTGTAATGGTACGGTCCGGATAAAACGACTGGCATTGCGTCTCATCAAACAATTTAATCGTTGCTTCCTGAAGTGTATCAGATACCGTGCCACCTGTGAACAAAAATATAATTTCCTTCACATATGAGGAATCATAATAAAACGTTCACATTTTTTCTCAAATAAGCGCATGACATTATTTTCACATCATTCGGCATTTTATGCGTATAGTTCTATTTTCCTTTAACAACGGCTTTTACAACCTATTATTTCAGTGTTTAGTTATGTATATTTGTTCACAATGTTTGTGTAAAGACGTTCAACAATTACATCTTTGGATTTGATTTTTATGATTTGAATAACAAAAACAATAAATCGCTCACAAGCAGATATTACCTTCAGAGGTATGGCCCCACCCTGTTATGTAACATGCTGTAAATCGCGTAGACGCATCTCGATCTTGGAGGCAGATAGGTTGGATGTAGTCATTGAACTCAAGGTTGATGTTGAACTTGATCACAGCGATGTCATTGGTGATGGTATTGATATCATAGTCTGGATGAATAGCGGCTTCAACGTCTGTTTCGATGTGATATGGTGACGTCATGGACAGTTTGAGATCGCCCAGAACCGCAGTGTCGAACTTTTTACTGTGAAAAGATTTCGTAGCGATTTAAACGAAAATATTCATGGTTGATTAAACAGTTCAGTTTAGCTGAAATCAACGATTTCAATTTCTTTTTTTCTCAAGGGTTTTACAACTTAAGTATAATCATATAAATTGAAAAGTTTGAAAAAGATTGATTTTTATTTGTCAGGGTGTTACAGATGGTTTTCTTTTCTTTTTGCCTAATTTGGTAATGAAGGTATATATGTATATAATATAAAACGCATTTTTTAATCGATGTCATGAATGCAACCTCTTACGAATATAAGAAACATTCTTCTCGTTGTCTAGTACAGTTTTAAATGATTTTCCAGTTATAACCAGCTCTCGAACGATAAACATTAATATACTAGCTGTATGGGTAAATTGCCTCCAGAAAAGCATCTATAATTTCAGAATATATTGTTGACAATTGCTCGTTAAATAAATTTTAATTGATTCTTACACACAATGCGCTGCAGTGATAGCTGTGGTACTGTTGATGACTACAGCAGCACATCGATGAACATTGGAGCGATCTCTGAGAGAAACCATCCAGGGCCAGTCGCCGAGCTGAGTCGGTGAACCACCGATGATACGAGGACGGGACGAAGAGAAGCCTGGTCGGAAGCCACAGTCGCTTGCTGTGATATGATAATGATTTTAACAATGAATTCTTTTAACTTGAATGGTTTTGCACGGTCCGTAATTACGGAATTAATTAAGTAAATCACCTGAAACATACTGAAAGAGGAGAGAGAGGTAGAGAGAGAGGAGAAGAAGAAGAGAAAGGGATTTAAGGAAAAAAAGAGAGAAAGACAGATGAGAGCAGAGGAAGGGTACGCAGAGTTCCTAAAAGTATATACAAAAACAATATAAACACGTTATCACATTTAAGACGGTAATTTACTATTAAGAAGTAAAGAAAGAAAGAAATATGAGTGACAACCCAAAATCTTTCTAAACGAGAAAAGGTCATCACACTATTTCACGTGCATTTTGGGTCTGAAATAGGTATAGCACACTTTCTTACTGTACTTTTCTGGTGTATTTACGCACTTATAAGATATGCACGATTTGATTTTGAATAGATGATGGACATGGGCTGGTATTGCCCCTAAATCCGCGCCTGAAAACGTATCATACATAGCCGGTAGTAACTAAATCATAGTAGATTTAGTATACCGGGGGAGTGTTTCACAAAGACTAGCACGACTTTAAGTTGGACTTAACCATGACAGGCCGTTCATGCCACTGCTGGCTCTCATCGTGTACTCTCTCAAGGAACGTACACATCATGGTAATAAATCTACAGAATTTACATTGTTTGATAATTCATTATTGAATGAAAAAACAAATTATTTAAAGATCATAATGGTCAGAGTAAACAGTGGCATGAACAGTCTGCCATAATTTAAGTCCAACTTAAAGTCGATCTTAGTCTTTGTGAAAAAAAAAATCCCCTGATATTCAAGATATAGGATCTTACCTAGTTCACAGTTCATTCCGGTGAAACCAGAAGTACATATGCATCTATAGGAGCCTTCTGTGTTATCACACTGTCCTCCATTTTCACAAGGATTATTTACACATTCGTCAATATCTACAAGATAAGAAAAGTACAATTATTAATATATCCAGGATTTATATTTCAAAAATTGAAGAAAACAAATCATGATGTACCGCTTTAGGATGCTGTATAAATATAATGCAGCTATTTCATGGCTCTATAAAAGTTGATTTAAAACTAATGTGTGAATCCAATTTGGATTTCAGAATTTGCGGTACAGATTTCTCCAAAGTTTTCCAACACATTTCTCAATATCATCACGTATATTTTTGTCAATATGCAAAAATGATCATGAAGTTAGAACGTGTTTATGCAAAAAGACTCATTTAAGACGATCTTACCTATTTCACAGTGCGGCCCCATGAAACCAGAGGTACATGTGCATGTATAGGAGCCACCGTCGTCATTGCATTCTCCTCCATTTTCACAAGGATTGCTCGCACATGCTCCGATAACTGAAATAGGTAGGTGAATAGATTTATTTCAGATATGTAGTTCAAAACTGACTATTTAAAATGATTTATAGCTGGATAATAATGTACAATCAACCGTATGAAAATCGTTATTCTAACCCCGCCCATTAAAATTTATACTGATACGTGCAGTGATTCTAAATGTCATGTGGCACGACACTTCCTGAAACTGTGAAAGCAGACGGTTCCCATTATCATGAAGGAGTTTTGGGTCGTAATGATAAAATGATCATTAAAAAGAAACTTAACTAAACAACCTGGAGTAGATTTCAAGTATAGGTCTAAGATTATTGCGTTTTTACCTTGTTCACAGTTCACCCCCATGAAACCAGAAGTACAGGTACATGTATAGGAGCCACCGTCGTCATTGCATTCTCCTCCATTTCCACAAGGATTGCTCGCACATGCCCCGATAACTGAAATAATTTAAACGTGGGATAGGTGAACAGATTTGTTTTCAAATATTTATTTCCCAAACCGACTATTTGAAATGATTTATAGCTTGATAATAGTGTACAATCAATTAACATTATGATGATCGTCAACAGTAAATTGTCGATTAATGACATAGTAATTAACAAAAGCCGTTGATGGGAGCGAGGGTGTGCATCGTAGCATCTACTTTTCACTCTCCGTTTTGGGATTCCTCCTCCAGCAAAATTACAACCGTCTAATTCATAAATATATTTCACTTTCATTAAAAGCAGTTTTATTTTCATATTTTTTCCTTTTTACGTTTGACAACATACTCAAATATTATAGTATGACAAAGATGATATTAAGGTCTTTATAATTCAGGGAAGAAATTGCGCTTTCTATTAAAAGCAATTTGACTTTTGATCAATTTCGCTCAATCACAATTCTTTATATCACGGGCCCCCACAACTAAAGAAACTAATTTACGAAAAAGCCCGACTGAGAGTATTTACTATTTTGACACGATTTGCCGGTATATCCCTCTTGGCAGGTACAGGAGTAGTCCGAAGAGTTTGGGATATCATTACATGTCCCTCCATTGGTACAGGGTTCGATGCCACACAGAGCTGGTATGAATTTGAAGAATAAAACATCAAAATGAAATGAAACAAAAATGAAGAATGCATGGTAGATAATTATCATCTCTCAAGCCTGTTAGATGGCTTTGAGTATGGTTATTAAAGTGTAATAATGAAACAAGTCTAACGTGATACCAACAATCTGTCGAATGTATATGATATTTTCAGAATCATTGTACATATATTTACATTTCCCCGTGATAGTTTTCAACAATCGCGACACAAGACGATAAGGAAAGACTTTATTATATGTGGCTGCACCCTTATTTGTTAATAATTATACTTAAGATTTAAAGAATACATGTTTTAGCATTCCGCGTAGCTTTATCAACTGAAAAAATAGAGCTACTTAACAAAATGAAACTCAATATCGCAATATTCCCACGGATGTATAAAAACGTATGATTTTTTTTTAAAGAGAGTGAATTATGGTTATTACGTGTTATGACGTCAACGATGGCGTTGTCATCCAATGCATCCTGCATGTTAGGTATAAGGTTATCCAATGTGAACTCGATTGCATTGCTTCGCTCTGTCTCCGCCAGGGCATGTTAAACGACATCATAAGCTCGACCTTGATACTCCCCGCGCTTTGAAGTGATAAAGAAGAAAGAGAGTAATAAACTATAGAGAGTGCCATCTTTCGATCTGTTGTCATTATACCAATGACGTAAATGATAACAAATCGAGATGAAATGAGATTTTACATTCTCCTCCAGTAACTGTAACTTTGGTCCGTGGCGATACTAGGAAAGGCACGGGATGGTTGATGGTGAGATTTACTTTACATGTATGCCCCCCCCCCCGCCAGTACGTTTTCCCCTGCACACACGAAAGTCATGAATTTGTTGTATACTCTACCGAACATTGAGTTTTATATGGATGTAACAACATTCTGAGACGATATAAACTTTATCTTTCAAGAATAAATGATATTGTCACAACCACACAACAGTGTAGATGAGTTAATGCCCTTCTGGCTCCAAACAGACGCCTCATAGTTTCTGTCGCCAACGTCCTTCAGCCTTCCATATTGAGCCCGGATTCCAAAAATCGTGCTAAATTCTTTTACAGCTGGCTGAGCCCTTCTTTTGATTTTAAATTAAATATTACCAGTTAAATTGATTAAAATAGGATTATAACACGATAGCAACTACTTTCGAAAATCCACTTAAGGCAACTTCAATAGCCTTGTGCGTCACCTATCGAAATGGGTGAACATGACAATGATTTACCACGTAATCCGAACACGAGTTCTATGGGACATACAATAGGGTATTGAAATTGCCCTTGATATGAGTTTTCGAAAAATGTTTTGATCGTGTTTTATTCAAGTTCACATCACAAATCACAGTTAGTTTACAACATCTACAATATTTTAAACAAAGGTCATACAATTTGTACATGTGCTAACATTTCATCGCCACTATTCTGTTCATCCATACCTGACTGATATAACAGCGACCTCGTTAAAAAGCGAGTTGTTTGCGTATGTCGCATCAATCTGAAAAGAGGCAAATACAAAATGAATGAACCGAGGCAAGCAAAGCAAAGTTTGAAAAAGAAATGCATTCCATTCTTCTTAAAGATCGCTTTCATTTGGGGTTAACAAACGTAAATATCAAAATATGAGTGAGGTAATACTTCAATCTGAAACTGACCGATGCATCATCACCACTGCGGATCAATGTTGGCATTGTGCTAACTCTATTTCATTTACTTCTCTTTGAAAGTCAATAAAGGTAAATACCTAACACGTTAAGGGTATGTGTACCTTGAACTCTTCTTAAAGGGATCCGGTAACTTTGTCTCAGATTCTGAAACAAAATTCTGGATTTAACTCATGATGCAATGATAATTATAAACCTTTAGGTCAGTCAGGAACCCCATGACTTTTACAAGCCGATCGCCTGTCTGATTATCAAGATATTTATGATTGGAATTACAAATTTTGAAAACCGTTCGCCTGACGGTTTTCATAACACTACAGTCTATTGGGGAAAACAAGTATGGTAAAACCGGTTACTTACAGATTTTTACTTTTTTAAGGCACTTCTTGATCATTTTGAAGCGCAATTTTTTTTAGGGCTTCCATATTACACCATATCACAGACACTGATAACACGTAGGCATAGGCGCCGGAAGTGGGGGGGGGGGGGCAGAGGGGGGGGGGCAGTTGCCCCCCCCCCCCAATCACAAAAGTGGGGGGGGGGGGGGGGGGGGGGGGGCAAAACGCATTTTTGCCCCCCCCCCTCAAAAAAAAAAAAGCAGTAAAGGAGTAAAGATGGTTTGTATTTTAGACCCAAAAGAACATAACAATAATAAAAACCTGAATTAAATCACATATAAAATTCTATTCAAAGAAAAGGAAAGTTAACAGAAAGTAAATTTCCTAAACATTGCGCATGCCACCTATATTTATCAATGGAGGTTTTTATAATAGCGATACGCGCATATCGTGGACATATTGTGAGAGAATGGGAAAGCATGTCTGTTTTTTTGTTATAGGGTTGATAGACATGAGCCCCTGAACGCTGGCGTACCGATATGGGGGGGGGGGGGGGGGGGGGGTTATTTCTTATTCGATACCAGCGATTTACAAATGTTGCTGAAATGACATAATTTTGCCGGTATTTTTCCTCAATTTTTGTGTAAGTCATACCTTTTTATGCGTTTGTTGAAAAGTTAGTACCCAAATATACAATATTTACAAAAAATATGCCTATTTGGAAGCCTTTGTGTCATGGTCTGGAAAACGACTGGGCTAGGGGGCTCGAGCCCCCTCACTTTTTGAAAAAGTATTTTAAAGAGAAAGAGAAAGAAAGAGAAAAATTAAGTGACCTGCCAATGTCACAAATGTCAAAATATGCTCATCTGACCGTAATTAAATGCCTAAAACCCCTGAGCTTCCGGGAGCTCTGCCCCCTGGACCCCACCAAGGGCCCTTAGGCGGCCCCTGGATGCTCATCTGACCGTAATTAAATACCTAAAAACCCCGTGCTTCTTAGGGCTCTGCCTTCTGGACCCCACCAAGGGCCCTAAGGCGGGCCACTGGATGCTCATCTGACCGTAATTAAATACCTAAAACCCCTGAGCTTCTGGGGGCTCTGCCCCTGGACACCACCAAGGGCCCTACGGCAGCCCCTGGATGCTCATCTGACCGTAGTTAAATATTGAAACCTCTGAGCTTCCGGGGGCTCTGCCCCCTGTTCCCCAGCATGGGCCCTAAGGCAGCCCCTGGATGCTCATCTGACCGTAGTTAAATATTGAAACCTCTGAGCTTCCGGGGGCTCTGCCCTTGTTCCCCAGCATGGGGCCCTAAGGTGGCCCCTGGATGCTCATCTGACATAGTTAAACATTGAAACCTCTGAGCTTCCGGGGGCTCTGCCCCCTGGACCACATCAATTGCCTTAAAGAGGGGCTCCTGGATGCTCATCCAACCGTAATTTAATGCCTAAAACCGAAAATTCGCTCAGTGGGGGTAGTGAGCACATTTTTTTTTTTTTTTGGTCCTCGAAAATTTAAAATTTTCACCCCCCCCCCTTGAGCGCCAGGGGGGGGGGGGGGGGCCCAAAACCCCCAAAAAGGTAAAAATCACGTGTTTTTACATGATTTTTTTTTCAAGGGGGGGGGGGGCGGGCCCCCAGGGCCCACCGGCCCCCCCCCCCTGGATCCGCCAATGCGTCACTGCCCCTGGAAGGTGAGCCCCTGGAACGTTTGCCCCCCAATCCCAAACTGCTTCCCGGCGCGCCTGCACGTAGGGCCGTGTATCTCAGATTTAACATTGTTAAACGATCCCTTTAAAGATTCTACGCATATTTACATTATACTCCATGCCAGCAGAGAAAAGTGCACAGAATTAGTTACCAAGATCATCTAAGCATGTGATAGTCTCGATAAAAGGCAGATTACCCTTAAAAAAAAGAGCAACTCATTGATATATAAACACCAAGTATTATCGTTAAACTAGCGTCAGTAATATATATGATTTACCTACTTTATGAGGTTTATACTTCTCGCATAATGTTCACATTATTTGTGAAGCTGTTGTAAGCGCCAGGGGCGTACGCAGGGGGGGGGGGGGTTTGGGGGTTCAAACCCCCCCCCTTTGAATTTCAATGTATGCAAACCCCCCTAAAAAAAACTAAAACCCCCCCCTTTGTTTTTTTTTTTTTTTTTTTTTTTATTATAAAAGAAAATAATAATAAAAAAAAAAATATCCCCACGGATAACCTAAATAAGGTGTCCTTACCCCCCCCCCCCAACGAAGAAAAATGTCAAATTTTGAAATTTGAGACCCCCCCCAAAAAAGTGTCCCCTTCCCCCCCCCCCCCCCCCACCTAGCGACTTTTCGGCTGGCTGAGTCATTGCGATTTTTTTTGACCTCCAAAAAAAAAAAAAAGTGTCCGCTTACCCCCCCCCCCCCCCCACTAAGCGACTTTTCGGCCGGCGCGATTTTCAAATTTCGGGAGCAAAATATTTTAAAACCCCCCCCCTTGAAAAAATCCTGCGTACGCCCCTGGTAAGCGCTATGGTACTTTTTGTTCTTAACGCTCCTAAATGATCGATATTATTATGTCACTACTGTTGTAACATTTCAAGAAAAAACAAAATAATGGTCTTCTTTAAGACATTGGAAATATCATATTGATACCGGATTAGTTAGTGTAATGTTCCAATTCATGATTATGTATTCCAAATCTTTTAACCGAGCATCAATAATTTTTAATTATTTCCTTTCCTTTTATCATCGCTGTTTCTAATCGCGGACAATACTGAATGAAATTCTACTATCATTTCTTAAACAATTTATTTAAACAAATATGTCACGTCTGAGATTCCTGCTCTCAGTGAAAGATTTCTGCATTGTTGAGAATCTAAGATTTTATTCTCTGGTTGTTCTTTCGCTGACCGATCGCAAAGCGTGAGCTACAAAACGAATACACACTAAGACGGTCGGCTACACACTGAGTGCGTGCAATATCATTCTTGACAAGATTGAATTTGATTGGTCTACTCACTGATGAAATTATAACATTGGTGAAATTCATATAAGCAGATGATGATTTATCTCCCAGATCATCGGTGTACTCCCGATCAACCAGGGTGATATTGACTCCCAGCTCAACAATGCTCACTCCGCCTGTAAAAGTGCATTAATTCTATTATTATAACACTGCAGTGATTATATATTTCCCAGCTTTTTGGCAAGGAAAGGGGATGTTATATGCATCTGGGTAAACTTTTATACTAAGGTTGCCTGAAATATAAAATTCTCCTCTCGACACTTTCTTCAGGTCAGGTGCAGATTTTGATATTACATGATTGTCTAAACCAAACCAAACCTTAAGATTTGATATATTAATTCATTCCCAACATGTTTGTTCATATACATCTATATAATTTCAGATATTGATGTTTTAGGTCTTTGTTAAAAATACATTTAAGACCACAAAATAGTCAATAACAGTTGGAATAGAAACACAGTAAAAGATATGAACGTCTTTTGAAACGTGATATTGAAATCATTTTATTAAATTAAATATTATACATCATATGATATAAGCCTACACAAGGCTCTAATTGCCCATCAAGTAAAAGCCCCCCCCCCTCGCCACCCTCACACCAGCCCCAGCTCAGCCACTGACTAGCTAATTCAATTCCCAAACAGTCCAGAAACGAGATGTTCCAGAAAGGCTTTGTAATACAGTACGATTAAGGATAACGCGGTGTTCATGGACCGATTCTCAATTAGCACATGGTACTATAATTCCCCCAAACATATACAGATCTTTACATCTGGGAGATGTTCTACTTTGTGCATTTTAGAATAATCACTGCTAGTTAAATCATTTACTTGGCTTAAAGGCATGGGTGTCGATCTGTAACTGATACCTATTCATCAGGGGGGGGGGGGGGGTGATCTATTCATTCACCCCCCTGATGAATAGGTATTACGTAAGGATCGACACCAATGCTTAAAGGTAAAGACCAGTATTGGAAACGCCCCAATTTCAAAAAATGAAATGGAAGCTCTTATTACCAATCATGTGAAAGAAACTGTTTTGACTAATACATGATGATACAATTTTTGCCGGGAAACCGCCTACTAATTGATATATTTGGTAAATTAGTTCATCTATTGGTATGTGAGAGATAACGCACGTGTCGCGCACGTGTGCGTATAGTCCCATATACATCTTTCTGTGTACAGTGCTTGTAACTTTACCAAGACTGGGCCAAATTTCTTATCATTTTGATGATTCCAGAACCTTGCAGTACACACCAATACTTATAGATGATCAACCTTTTCTGATCGATTCCACAACATTTCTTTCACAATGCAATCGCATGACCATAACTGGTCTTTATCTTTAAATCAAGCGTATAAAATATTTGTCTATTCTCAAACTTGAACGTACTCTGTAAACTTATTTTATTACGTACATAAATATCAGTATTTCGTAATTGTATAATTCATTTGTTCTATTATTTATTGCAATAATGTATGGTTTATTTATACCAATTTTAATTGTGAATATTTGAGTGGGAAAAAAAATCAAATAAAAAAAATAAAAAAATCAAAATCAAACATGGCCAAATCGATAGGAGTACTTCGTAATACATTTGTTTCTCCCAATTTCAAAATATTGCTTCCACCTGTATCATAGAATGCGCAGTTGGTTCATGAATAAATAATGATAATATGATCATCATGACTATTAACCAGTACGGGATGGGGTGGATGGATAGTTATCCATTTCATGTACTTCATTTTTTTAATCTTCTGGAAACCCAAATTTGTAGCAGAGTATATCTGGAAAATACCCTGACTAAAGTCTTCCTGCAAGTGTTAATAAATTTAATTCGAACTACGTCGATTTGGGCTTTCATTTTTTTAGTGCAGCAGTGAATAATCTAATATACTCTATAATTTGGTTCAAATCTAGACTTTATGAAAGGTTTTACGAACCTCTTGGCGTAGTCATCTAGTCATTGTGGTCGTCTTGAGGGTTCGAAGACATCTCGAGAGTCGTCTATATTTGTCGTAAATCATTTAAAACAGAGAAAAATATGTGATTATAAATTACTATTATCACCTGCCACCATACACAAATTGGGCGATTACTGTAATGAAGGATTGTTAATATGTCTTTGAATCATTCACAAAACGCAGGCCCTGAATTAACAAACTAGAAATGGTGTGACAAAAAAAAAGGAATCTGACAACTTTTACGTTGGCAAAAAATAAGTGAATTGTATATAAAACCATGTAAGCCTGAATGACCGCGGAACACATAGATCTGGCTTAAATGTAAGACTTTCCTAAGTTATATGTCGGTCTACTTGTGTTATGTTACATGTTAGATTAAGAAAGACGAATACAACAGATTAATCTTAAACACAGAGGCCTAAACGTAGATACACAACATCCTTCTTTGCCGATTATTAGACCTTTGAAATGCATCATAGTCACGGCAAGACTACGAGAAAAAATAGGTTGTGAAATTCTGAGTAAACATAGGATTTTTCTCGTGATAACTCACCATTAATGAAGATATGTAGTGCGACTCCCATAGCAATAATGATTGCCACTAGGAACAAAAGCAGGGATATCATGATCTTGTATCGAGCATGACTTTTCTTTCTCAGACTTGAGGGTACCCCATCTGAATTCTCTTCAACAAAGTGCTTGGACACCCTCCAGTTTTCTTGCGCCTTTCGACATGGGTTTCAATCCAATCTCGGTTTGGTCATCGTATCCACGGTTGTCTAAACCGTTCATGTCCTACATAACATAAAAATGATAAATATGATGATGATGATGATGATAACGATAATAATGATGATCGTGATGATAATAATAATAACAAAAATAATGATAATAACAACAGTACTACTAGTAATAATACATGTAGTAATACAAAATGATGATCATGATGTACTGTTTTAACACAGGATAATCTCATCTAGGCTATATCAATACTAATCTTGCAAAGGGCCCTGCAGTATTACTAAACACTCATTTGGTACACCTGGGTCGGGGGGGGGGGGGGGGGCTATTGTGGAATTTATCCAAGAATGTAAGCAGCAAGCACGCAGTCAATTTTGATTTCAATGTCAAATATATTTTATGTTTCCAACAAAACAATTACGAATCGATTATAAACATTTACAACAATTTAGGAATACATAGGGGTCCGCTAAAGGCAATGCTTGTACAAGTGTTGACACTCAATTAGGAATAATGAGCAATTAAATTAACAAGTCCGTAACTACAAAGGGAACTACAAAATAGGGGGGAAAGGGGGATGCAAGCAGAGACGAGAACGGGACAAGACAGTACTTTATATGACACAGATAGGAGAACACGGTCATAATACAAAGAGTAGACAATGCCAAATATGAAGAAAAGAACCCAAACGCCTTAACATAAATATATTAAAGCCACTATTATTCTTTAAAGAGGAAGTTAATTTCTGGCAAAGGTGAAATTATTTGTATAACCTGTGAGCTTATTCATTCTTCCCATGTCAGTGAGGAAGTATATCCTAGAAGAAAAGTCTCCTGGGTGGATTGCTCTTCAAAAGCCACCATATTACAAAATTGTCAAGATTAAGCTAAAATGATTGGACCACAATTTCATGTCATTTGTTTGTGAAATCTTATTGATACATTTCTATGATGTGTCGTGGTCGAGTGAATACGTCACCGGACTGTGGATTACAAGGCAAGACATTGATCTAAATTTGCCACACTCAACCCAGGTGATGTAAATGGGTACCTGGCAGGAATTAATTCTTGACATGCTAGAGCGCCGTAATGGCAGCCGTGCTATAGCCAGGCTAATTATTGGGGACGCCAGGAGTGTCAAATCTGACAGATATGAGCGCTAAACAAGAACCCATTATTATTATTATTATTATTATGTGAAGTGCGTGTAACTTTCAGCAAAACTACGTCAACATTTTAAATTTCACAATATGCACCAATTCTTATATGCTGTAAAATCAAACTTTTCCAATCACTTCCAGATAGTTTCTTCACAATGCAATCGTATGACCATGATGAACCGCATTGGTGATATTTCTATATGTAGTGCGGTATGATATGTATTCCGTAGGATTTTTTTTGCAATTTTTTTTTTTTTTTTTGTTTGTTTTTTTTGTTGTTGCTGCTGTTTTGGCTTCAAAAGGGTTCCAATGGCCAAAAATGATGGGGTTCAAATTTCAGACCGCTCCTTCATTTTCTGGGGGGTCCATATTCGGCGCCAAAATGGCTTATATAAGCGCAATAGGGAAATTTGGTGTCTTCGGGAAAATTTGAACCCCATCAATTTCTGATAGCTTGGACCCAAATGAATCGAAAATGAAAAAAAAAAAAAAAAAAATCGGCACAAAAGTCCTACGGGAGCTGTTTCAGTGACATACCGTACCACACTATATACAGTGAACTGATGATTAGTAAAAGCGTTAAAACGTACGATGGGTCGAATCTGTATTTAGGATTTTTCCAGAAACAATTACAACCACTCTTATTCAATTAGTGGTACATTATTATGCTGTTTGACCAACCTCACCATACTGTGGCCTGCCAAACGTCCACTTTCTATATCATCGGTTTGATAAAATCTTTCAGCTTTGCAATTACATTGCCTCTGAACAGAAAGGTTAATAATATGCACATAATCCTTAATGGCTGGATTACATTTCCCCCGGGCGCCGTACGATAAAGTAGTCTACGATTTTTCGTGCGATTTTGGGGGGCATCGTAGGAGGCTACGGGCTACGATGTTTGTGTTTACATTATAATAATAATAAAAATAATAAAAACGTTACTTATAAAGCGCTTACCACCGAAGTCTCTAAGCGCTATACACACAAATAGACTGATATTACAATTACATCTTATACAAAACTAAAAATGCAAATAAACCTACAAATTACAAAACATATGGAATACACATCAAAGTGAACAGAGTTAATTAATCATCGAACGCAATTTTGAATAAATG